>JBBPRS010000039.1:0-110994 GCA_038093155.1 Boletus huronensis | reverse complement strand
TTAGCAAGTCTGATTTGTGTCATGATAGAGATCTCCAGCATCCAGATTCAATCCAATTAACCATGCAAAGCAGTTTGATAACACTCTAGTCTAGGTAGAGCTACACAAGTCTCTAACCCATATTACACGAGATTCCAAGAAGAAATTTCATGTACACTTAAAAACACCTGATGGATGTACAAATCAGTGAGGGAGAAGACAAGCTATGGAATGAGGACTCACCTTGTCAGAATCTCTTTGGCAGTCAATTTGTGGACAGAACAAGGGCAGCAAGAATGGTGGGCAACATGGTGCAAGAGCAACAGCACTAAGTGCTTACTCAACATGCAACCCACTCAAGCACACCTGGGGTCCTGTCCCGGCTGTCTCCGAGGCGCGACTTTTCGAATTTTGCTTTCCACGGAGAAATGAAAACAGCTGTAAAACAGTCAGAGTTTGAACATGCCATCGACAAAGCATTCCAGTGGGGACAACTGGTAAGGTCGCCTTCCCATATCATCATCCGCATAAACCGAGCTCTTTGGAAATCGTCTCAACACCCAATGTTTATATAGATGTCCACGCTTCACTTGAGACATGGAGTCATACTCTCATGCTCCTTCTCGTTCTCCCACGATGCTTGTACCCGCTCGGGGCTCGATATGCTAAGTCGACCTTTATTTAGCAAGCGATACGCATTCGTGGACGATAGCGAGGTCTTCGGAGAGAAGACAGAGGGTTTGGGTGAGATTTCGAGCTGGTTCAAGCAAGAATCGTGTTTAACCTAAACCCATATGAATGGAGCGACTGTCCGACAGTATCTTTGGGGTCGGGGTACCCAGCGAAACGACTTCATTGAGTGGACTGAGTGGTACGGTCCTCGAGACGAACGCATAGAGTTGCTCGCCGGCCTGGTTGGTGGGAGGCTGCAGTCAATAAAGCGGCCAAGACACCAAACCAGGGTTTGCATTTCCAAGCATCGACGTTTGTGAGATGATGCACTGGACCGGATTCCCGTCCGAACCCGTCGAGCACGGATTGTCGGTTTACACAATGAAACGCACAACTAGGGTATGTGAGCATTCGTGGGATCCATCTTTGCTGCGTTTGCGAACAAAAAAAGGTGCAAACCCACGGCAATTTGCACCCGACTGTATTTCGAGGCAACGTTCGCGCGCGCGTAAGTCTAAGCGGTATATTAATCAGGTCGATGCTGCAGACAGCTCATGGTTCACGAGGTCTGCTGTGTGTACCAAGCACTGTTGGTGTCGAAACCTTCCGGAGGTGCAGGATCCGACTGGAAGTGAGAACATCACGATCGATCATCCATGAACAAAGCTCTCAGGAACAAAGGCCTGAATAGGGTGAGCATACCTTCTGTCCGCGGGGGTGTCCCGCCAGTCGTCTGTCACGGTCCATCATCATTTCGTCCCACGCGTCGATGTTGTAACGAACGGGCTAACATGCCGACGCGTGTCTGAGGATGAAACACGGGCGAGTCGTGAGGAAAGACATACCTTGCCTTGGCTCTGGGCTCTTTTAGACGTGTTCAAGAGGGTGCCCGCGGCTGCGAACATGGTTGTCAGCAGACCTGGAGAGGAACATCAGCGACATCTGACTGGTTCGGGTGTGTGCTGAACAATACCGAACGGAATGAGGGCTTCCCATGGGACTGGCATGTTGACGGAGTATAGTTTGGTTGGTCGGTGATGAACGGTTGGTCGGTATGTTTGTCGTTATTTGTTCTCCAGCGACCGCTCAAACGGGAGATTAGATAAGATCGCAAAGGTCTGAGGACGGTGTAGCGTTGGATCGTAGTATCTGATATGTTCTATTTTATTCCAGAAAGTAACATGCAAACTCTCAGGGGTCCCACTCTCTGCTCGATATAAGTTTCCCGAGCAGACCACTCCCAAACTATCAACCTCCCACAATGACAGACGTACCAACATCCGTGACCTTGTCCACCGGTATAGTGCCCAAACCCGCCGTCGATGAGCTGGCTCGATTGATTTCATGATAGGATACTCTTTGCCCACCGTTGGGTTTGGGGTGTACCTGCTGGAAGCTTCGTTGTGCCCTGGAGCTGTGGTAAACGCACTGAAAACTGGGTACAGGTGCGGGAAGGGTCCTTGGCGTGCTAGATTGACTCTCATCACGCATGCAATCACTATGCTCTCAGGCATATCGATTGCGCGCAGTACTATGAGAACGAGACCGAAGTCGGTGAAGGTGTCCGAAAGTCTGGGATTCCACGTGAACAAGTCTTCATCAGTATGTGGTATTTGGAGCTGCATACACCTCGTCGAATCTGACGTGGTTGAAAAATAGCTTCAAAGGCCCACAATGCGGACTTTGGGTATGAGGAGACACTGAAAAGTGTCGAGGAATCGATTAAAAAGCTCGGTTTCAGCAAGTCTTCTTCCATACAGCCAGTCTGCACGCCTCGACTTACAAAATTTAGGTTATTATGACCTCTTTCTCGTCCACTCCCCCCACGGCGGACGTGATGCAAGGCTCGCGAGATACAAGGCTGTGCTAGAAGCCAAGGCGCGTGGCCTCGTGCGCACCGTAGGGGTATCGAACTTGTGCGTTGGCATAACCGTCCGACTCCTAGCTATACTTACTCATATTTTCTGTGTAGTTCGGAGAAACATCTCGATGAAATCGAGAAAGCGGGATTAGCGAGGCCTGCCGTGAACCAGATCGAAGTGAGAAATAATCTCACCCGGAATGTGGACCAAAGAATGCTGACATATTACGTGGACAGCTTCACCCGTGGTGCCAACAACGCCCGATTGTGGCGTACTGCAAGTCAAAGGGGATCGTCGTGCAGGCGTACACGCCTCTGGTGAAAGGTAGCGATGTCGCAGAGGGAAAAGGGATTAAAAACGAGGTTGTGCTCAAAATTGCAAAGAAGGTACGTAGACCGTTTGGAGACAACCCTGCTAGGTCTGACCGGGGTTACCAATCTAGCACGGCAAGAGTCCCGCACAGGTTCTGATTCGCTGGTCGCTGCAGAAAGGCCTTGTACCCCTTCCCAAGGCTACTTCCGCTCATCGAATCGAGGAGAACTTCAAGGTGTTCGATTTCGCCCTCGCCGCGGAGGACGTGGAGGCGATTGATGCTCTTGACGAAGGGGCGAGCGGTGCCGTGACCTGGAACCCAGTGGGAGAGCTTTGAGGTGTATAATCTTGTTGTACTAAGCACACAATAAGACGTTGTGCAGTGACTGACGAAATGTTGAAACGCCGAGCTGGCGGTGTGGCGTGTGATGAGACACAGGGCAGGACAGGTGCGGCGACCCAACCTCCGTTAATGAACACACCTCCCACAACTCCCCGCGCTCGCCGTCTGCAACGATGATCCCAACGTCCCCCTCGTCGGGCAGCGCGCTCCCGAGGTGTCTTCTCGCCCTCCTTTTTCTCCTCCTGCTCGTCCACCCGTCGTTCGCACAGCCTGCCACGCTTGTTTTCGGCGATTGCTACAACGGTGATGCTTCCCGGAAAATGTCGGTCGACACCGTCTACTCCCAGATTATAGACGACCAGACCCTGAACATCACGGTCCTCGGCGACACGGCTGCAGAGATCATCAACTTTAACGCCAGTCTCGGTATGTTTACTCGTCACTTGCTCACCCGAGCTACTCAAGCCCTCGACTATTAGCCGCTACGCTCTTCATGGATACTACGACCCTCACTATCAATACTTACAATACCGGATTTTATTTGTGCGAGCTCATCCGCCCACCCTCGCCTCTCCCTACCCTTACCGCCGCAAACTCGACCTACTGTCCCATACAAGCTGGGCCGTATGCCTTTGCGGTGACCATGCCCTTCAACTCCAAAAACTTCTTCACTACCATGAATACACAGCTCCGTGCACTTGATACCAATGAACAAGAGATCCTGTGCCTAACCGTTGCAACCACCCCACTTCGACCTGGTCCACTCAGTTCGCCATATGGAAGCGCACATACCATCTTCTGGGCTACCGTAGCTCTTGCAATTGCTTACTTGCTGATCGTTGGCATCGCCCGCATCACTGCTGCATGGGGCCGTGGTTTAAGTCGACCAGGACCCGGCATCTGGCATCGTGTACAGAGCGCCGGTTTCGTTCTTGCCAGTGCCATCAGCGGTGAGCGTCTAGCAACATCCCCTGCGCTCATAAGATTCTGTATGTCACTTGTCTCGATCATTGTGTACGCCCTCATCTTTGCAAGGTTCACCCTCATTACGCGATATCATGATGCATACCCAATGGTGTGCCGCGCTGGCCATGGTCGCCGTTCAATGGCCACCATTCATTTGTAAGTCAAATTTCACAAGTGTGTCTTCGGTCCCTTAATTATCTTTCTAGACCCGTTGCTCTCGCAGACCGCATGGGCTACCCTTACATACAGTAAGTTCCGCTCAAAAATGTACACGCTCACGGCACCGTAACGTTTTCGATGCTATAGATGTTAGCCTGACACCCAATTCTGAACATTGGAACCCGCTCGACGTTCAGTCGTACAGTCCTCCATCGACGTTTGCAGATCAGCTAAGCGATCCGAATTCCGTTCTCTACATCAACACGTCCATTCCCAATTCCCTCTTTCTTCTTCCTCCCGGAACACCGAATGGGATGGCGGCATTTGCATGGAGCATGGGAGTAAGCCCTCGGGATCTCTTTGGGATATGTCTTTCCATTTTCCTTGCCATCCTAGCGGGAATCATCATCATCAGCCTGTTTATCTGGATGATCGATTTGATTTTCTCACGGAAATCATCCTCGACCAGCCTCCCGACTTCGACAAGCATGGGCCGCAGCCCGCGTCAATCAGCAGGGAGCAAAGATATGCTCGACAACATGGAAGAAAGTCGTTCATTGAACGGTCATGCCCATGCGTTCCCCACGCTACGACGGCGTTGGCTCCGGCCGAATTTTAGGTCATTTCACACTAGCGTTTTGATCGGTAACCTCGTTCGCGTGCTTTCTCTATTCCACTTCCCTGTGACTGTTTTCTCGGCTTACGAATTCTCCACCGCCACCTCAAGTTCTTCCATTGCCCTTGGGGCACTCTCGTTTGCAGTTTTCTCGGTTATCCTCCCTGCACTCCTGTTGCTTCGACTTGCTCGAACACCTACTTCCAAGCTCTACGACGAGACCCGGACTATCCTCTCACTCGGACCTCTCTATAATCACTTCCGCCCCGGCTCGCAGCTTTTCTCTGGATTACTCCTCCTGTCAAACTTAGTTAATGGGGTCGTGATAGGGGGTGGCCAGGGAAGTGGTACAGCTCAGGCCATAGTGATTCTTGTATCAGAGGTTGTCAGTGCATTGATCACGAGCATATGGCTTCCTTGGGGCACAGGGGCGGGCATGAGCCTCATAAGCTTCTTGTTCTGTGTTGCTAGGATTGTAATTGCGGTCTTACTCGTGGTCTTGACGCCAACGGTGAGGATAAAGCACCGTTATAGTTCATTACAGATCACTCATAACGTTGTTATTTAGATCTCCATTGGCTCGGCTGCTGGTGGCTGGGTCGCCTACGGCATACTCATCGTGTTGTGCCTCGTTTATCTTGCCTTTTTCCTCATCTTGCTGGTCAAGTTCACAGAGGCCCTGGTCCGCATTTTTGGTCGCGTGGGATTCGATCGATCTCGACGCCCGGTTGATAGTGGACTCGTTGGCGCACTCGCCATCCTAGGTTGTTGTGGCACTCGCAAGGGTGGGCGTGAGCGCAGACCTTACAAAATATCAGAAGTGCGCGAGTCGTTTACCATCCGTGACTCTGGATCGTTCGTACCACCACTAGCCTCGTTTGCAAAGCCAGCCAAGGGTTCTGCCGCTTCGCATCACTCTGGGCCGCCTGCTTCGGTTCTCCGTCCCGAGGAAGCTCTCCGTCCATACAGGGAAGATAGCGACGAAGATGACGAAAGTGCACACATCATGGGTGCATGGCAACCCTTCCCTGGACCTGGAAACAGAGTGTCCTACGATCGCACCGAATCCTCACCTCGCACACAAACGTCGAACTCCGGATTTTCACGCGTGGGGGGCGGACGTGCGCATTTCGACTCTCCTTATGCGATTGCGGGAGGCAAGGAGGGTTCCACGCTGACGTTCCCCAGCGTGGAGCGGAAAGGATCCGGCCCTGGTGAGAGTCCCATGGCTGTGCGCCACGAAGGAGAAGCACCGACGCCAACGACTTCTGTGGCCAATGTGGCGAGGATGCCTGTGCTCACCAACTCGGAGTTGCCGGCAGGTAGAACAATGAGTCAAACTGCGATCATCGTCGGCGAGTTGGCCGCCATCGCTGCGGCGTCAGGCACAGCACCCGAGTCCCATCCGTTGGTCGAGACCGGGGACAAAGGGTCTCGTGGTGATAACGCGGCCAACGTGGATGCGGGCCAGTCGAAGAGAAAGCACTGGTTCAACATTCGCCGTAATCGCAGACATTCAGATGGGATGGTATTGGAGGACGTGGAAGAAGACGAGAACACGGTCGCCTCTAGTTCGAAGGAGCCTAGTCGATCTTTCGTCGTGATCCGCGATCGACGGCCAATGTCCTCTCGACCTGAGTCGCAGCCTGCTCAGAAACCGAGGCAATCGCTAGACGAGTCCAGTCGATCTTCGTTTGCTGGTAGGAGAGGCGAGAATTCATGACACAACACGCAGCGTTAGCGACGCGGCTTGGAACTGTTGATATTCGCCTAATGCGTATATAAGGGAGTTTTTCGTCTTGTCCCCTCTCACTCCTCTCTTGTGTAACCATGTTTCGCTGTTGCATTGACCGTCCTTCCTCCTATTCATGGATATTCGCTACATTACCAATGGTACTGCCTGCACGTGTAATACCTGGTGCACCCGGCCCTCACTGTTTTGGACTTTCTTTTTTCTTTCTTTTTTCTCTTTTTCTCTTTTCTTTTTTGGGTTGTGTCAGTAATACAGTATCAGCAACGAAATATTTATACATGCGTGATCTCTATCTACCCGTTCGAGTCACCGTACGAAAGAACGAAAGGTATGTTATGTAGGTAGTCCTGTGCATGTCAGACAGTCATTGACCGGTCAACCGCTATACGAGGACGCCATCCTCTTCCTCGTCGTGTCCACCCACGTCCCGCGCGTCTCCTCCAACCCAAAATACCCGCCAGTCTTCGACAGACTTTCTCAGCCACCCATACATCCCGGCCTCCGCCTTCAGCCAAGCAACGACCTCATCGGTATGAACGCTATCAAACGAACGCGCCGACGACGTCGAATCCGTTCGTTCCAGTACGGGCGCCGCCATCTCAGGGAGACGGTGCCAATGTCCACCATGCGCCAAGAAACCGGTCTCGCCGATGAACGATTGTCCACGACGCGGATCTGCGAGCGCAACGCACTTCCCCTTCCCCTTGCCTTTTGTGTTTGACAGGAGCGCTGCTAGTGGGATTTCTTGTGCTTCGATGCCGTCCTCGTTGAACCCGATGAGCTGGAGAAAGGGTGGTGACTCGGGAGCTTTGGTGGCGCGCGATGGCGTCGTTTGTGGGACGCACACGCGCGTGATGACGCTGGATGGGGGGGAGGACCATGTGAGTGTGTGGATTGGCGGGGCGTGCTGGATGTTCGCAGGGAGTGGCGCAGGTACAATGTGCGTGTTCTTCCCCCTCGTGAGCACATACACAGATTTTTCGGGAAAGATATCTCCGCCGGGTAGCTGCGCTGCAGGTAGATCAACGAAGGATGGGAGGATCCAGGCGCCTTTTCCCTCCTTGAACGCCATAAAATCTATCGAAGCGCGGGAACGCCTGGACCCGAGGGAGCCGCCAACACTTAATGAATCCTTTGCAGGCATAAAACTTCCACCGCTCAAAAGGCCGCTGCCACTTCCAGCGTCGTACATTTCTACCTCCGCTACCGCCGCATCTGCAATGCGTATGAGCCCCGCTTTCTTCTCGAACACGACGAATACGGCCATTTGTGCGCTGTACGTGAGTTGTGAGAGGGGAGTCATGGAAGTACGGTTATTGTGGGGGGATAGATTGAAATCTGAGGATGGGCCACGAGAGTGACCATATCCCGTCTGTCTTGGCGAAGCGCTCTCGGATGGAGCTCGGGTGACATCTTGGACCGACTGGTGCACGAAAACAAGGGTACGTGGCGCAACTGGTGTATAAAATTCCTGTCCGGAAATTGATGCGTAAGAGTTTCAAAAAGCAAACGAGATTAATGGTTACTCACCTTGACAAAATGAAAAGCTCTTTCTCCCTTTGGGGCCTCATACAAGAATATATTATACTTTGTGGCAACCGCAAGCAGTGCTCGTCGTCCATGTCTCCCCCCAAAAGGCCCGACTCCACCTTCGTGCCATAAGGCATACGAAATGACACTCGCACTTGCCAATCGGGAGCCAGCGCTGGCAAGCGGTACGAAATCCGTGGCCCACCGCAACGGAAGATCGTCCACGACATCCCATGATGCGTCAGCCGAGGCAGTGACGGTGGGTCGCTTCGCGGTCGGAACAGCAAGGTAGGACTCGTAGGAGGTTGCGGGTTGCTGTGTACGGGTTGGAGACTCGATGAGGTGTTTCAACCCTCGCGTAATACTGCTTGCCGGACGGTGTTTCTTGACAGGCGTTTGCTGAATGTTCCAGTCAGAAGCGCGGCGGAGGTCCACAGGATTTGTACCCTGCAGGGCCGGAAGCGGGTCAGCCTCAGAGCACAGCAAGTAAGGCAATTAGGTGATATACGAACATTTTGAGCAATTGTCCATTTTGCGAGGCTCGTGAGACTTGCTAGATTGTACATTCTCAGGGTCCGTAATGATTCCTGATGCCCAGTTGAAGCGGACGGTGCGTCAGGATCTGGTCCTACCAATGCTAGGATGACGCCCTGAGGGGTTCCTTCGCCGATGTCTTCGTGCTCGAGGATCGACATTTGATACACTCTGAAAGCAGAAGTGAGCACGGACACATGCTAGTCAGTCGAAGACCACGTACGCCTCTCCTGTCCATACTACACGTGCCTGCGCGTCTCCGGGACCTTTTTGAACAATTCCAGCGTTACCGTCACTCGCCCACTCCATAGGATACATATCTAGAGCTGAGAGGCCGTTATCTGTGCCAATAAGTAGCAAACGGTCGCGATTGATGGGGAGAATACAACGGATGGGCGACGTTGTGTGTGGAAGAAATCGCGAGCCAAACTGGTGGAGTTGCAGATGAGTAGGTAGGAGGGTTTCACAAGCTGTTCCTTGTAGGTCTTGCTGCGATTGAGACAGAGGTTCCGTTGGCGAGGCAGAAACAGCAGATTCCGGGTGAGAAGTGCCCTGATTGGGCTGCGAAGAAGATGCAGGAAGATCGGGGAGATCACGATCTATACGAATACGCAATGGGGCTGTTGTAACACGATTCTGGTCAGAATAAGACCCGTCAGGTGCAGAAGGGAGGTTTGGTTCATCTACTTGGATATCCTTGACATGCCCGTCTTTCAGAGACGAGACCGGAGAAGACGGCGAGGTGTTCGCTTACTGGTATTTGTTCCTGATCGTCACCCCAGCCTCGGGCACGTCTGCGTGCCAGTTCCTCTGGAGTAATGCTTGCATAGCGCTCGGCGGCCCTAGACTCGTGTCAGTGCAGGGCCGCGGCATTTTCACGGATCGAGAAAGCAACGCACCTCTTCTCGATCCAACCTCTCCAGCGGCCAAATCTGCATACATGTTCAGGTCATACCTGCGGCAAGCTGCCCACCGTTGCACGCACCGCGAATTGGGGCTGTGTTGGGCAGAAAGGTCGTCGTAGGTGGGCAGGTCGCCATCGCCTTGTTGATCCTGCTCGGCGCCCTGTGTGTATGTTTCAAACGCATGCGAGTTAACAGACATCGTAGACGGGGGTGGGTTCATTAGAGTGTTGCTTTGACGCTTCCTGTTGTCAGATTGCGACACGTGATCTCCTAGCACCACCAGGCCATCCGTTGACGATTGGTAGATCCGTGCCTCCATAACTCCTTCCCTTAGCGGTGTCTCGGGCAGGGTCACATTTGCACCCTCATTTTTCATTATTAGCGGCTTCTGCTAGCCGCATACCCTTAATTCCCACTCGTGTTCGGTCCGACTTGGAGTATGCCGCCTCAGGGTGCATCCAATCAGTGCACAAAGTCGCCGACAGGTTCGGTGGAGTCTTATCATGCCAATCACCAACATTGTGAGTCTTCAACGGAACATAAACATTCCCTTTCCCGGACAAAATATCCCTGTTTTCTGATACACCCCGCCATAACTCCCTGTCTAGCCATTTCTGATCAATTCATCTGATCTGGCAGCTACACCCCCCCCTACGACCTTCTCGCAAGCTTTCCGTGATGCGGATTCAAACATTTGACGTCGGCCAATGTGAAAGTGATTATGGACTCCCCTCCTGTTTACGTCTATCGAGGCTTATCTTCGTGTCGCTATACTTACGGTCTCCTCACCATCCACGTTCTGATCGAACCTTGTCCGTCACTCGTGACGATCCCCCAGCTGGGGGCCGTTCTCACCCTCCCGCCTTTGAAGCTGTGTCGCATGCAAGGTGCTGGAACATTTAAAAGCCCAATGAATGCTTCACCCCAAAGTATTGCTCTCCTCCTCCCTTCTCACTTTCATGACCTCATTGCACTCGAACGATGCAAGACAACTTGTATAGAATTTATACACTGCGACGGAGACTCTCTTTCTGATGTCTGTCTGATCAGGTACTCCTGCTATTTGTGCTACCAGGGAAGGTCTGGTTTGCACCACCCCGAAAGAACACCAGTCAATTCTGCAGACTCCATCGACATCACGTCGATGTCCACCTAGTGCGTATAGACGATTCCGCGTGTTCCTTTTTTTCTGATGATTTTATTAGTACCGATGTTCCCGTTAACCTTCACGAGTCACGGTGGTGGTCTGCGGTCGCGCCTATCATCGGAAATGGTGATCCTTCGCTGACCGCTCTTGCAAGCGTCGCTGAGTTAGTCCTTCGTGTTCTCAGATTTTCCTTTCATTCAACCGCTGTTCATCTCAGAAATTTTGGCCGGGTGGCACATGCATCGTGTCACCAAACTGCGTTGGGTCGCACGCTACCTCCGCCTCTTGCGAGCTGGGACTACTCTACTGATGCGCATTTGAGACCCCGGTGGTCTCCTGTGGAGGCTGAAACTGCTCATGCGTATGCACCACAGACAGCTTGGGACGAGGCTCGTGTGACCCTCATGCAGCCCAGTGAAAGTCAGGTCCCGTCCTGGTTGGCAGATCTGGATGCATTCGGAGAATCGTGGTCACAAGGCGGTTATACCCACCATGCTGTAGCAGCCCCTGCACAGCCGGCTTCCCTACGCAACACATCCCACCCTCCGCATCCAGTTCCCGCTCAGTCCTACATGGCAGCCTCGTCTGAGGCTAGCTCATCAAGTCAGGCCCACATGACAAGCTTAAGCAACGTCAACTCCTGGATAGCGGACGCTATGCCAGGCACCCCATCACCTGCCAATCACCGTCAATGTCACCGTAGACCTCGTGCCCGTCTAGAATATGTGATCTGTGATAAGTGCGAGAAGTCGATGCGTCGACAATCATATAGAAGACACGTCAGGGAGGTCCACCACCATATCAGGAGACGGCATGCAAAGTCTAGCTTCCCTGTTGAACCCTAGCGCCAATGAAATCCCCGGAGGACATGTGAACACGCTTTACAGCCGACTTGTCTCTCTCATAATACTTGCTTGCCGCTTTTAGGCCTTTATATACTGGAACACGTACTACATACATGATGTATGAGTCTTCGATTGGTATGAATGGCCATTAATGGCCTGCCCGTTTACCCATAAGAGTGTCTCCCGTGTTTACCGTCGAAAACGAGGCAGAGTGGGATCGACGGCCGGGACACTGCATCTGGAAATGAGCTACACTTGGTACTATGGTACATAATTCAACATACATACAAGCGATTGGATAGAATGAAAAGATCTCAAGAAAATGCGAGGCCAGTCCAGGTGGCAACTGCACCAAAGACCACGCCGCCTGCGACCGCCGTTAATTTCCCGCCTTTCCCCTCAACCCCGGTACTCCTTTTTTCTTCCTCGAGGAACTTTTCCGCTAAGAGGTCAACTGCCTCCTCTGTACCAAGAACGACCCATTTATTATTGTCCTCCCTGCTTGGAAGAACGCGGACATGGAATCCGACTGTCTCCGCGTCACGCCGCACGTTGTCGAGGTCTGTGACTGGGAGGGAGACTAACGTAGCGGGTGCCGTGCTGGAGGAATAACTGAGCTGTTGTAAAAACAAGGAGCGTTGCTCGAAGCTCATCGAACGACTGAGCGGTTTTGTTTTTCTGACGTCGGGATCGGGAAGCAAATAAACTGTCTCGTTCATGTCGAGAGCCGAGCCACCGATGCCTTGGTCAGAGACCGGCTCCGTGACCGTGAGACTGGCCGTAGGAGTATAGAGCGTGCAAGGCATGCGGCGAGAAAGCGGGGAGGTCGTTTTGGTGTCGGACAACGGATCTGTCTTTACTTTCATGGGCGCGTCCTTGTGACCGTCCAACGGATCGGCGCCGTCCAGCGTCTTCCGCCACTCCAACACGTGTGGCACCCTATCCTGCGGCGACACGGTGTCGCTGATCATGCCGGGCTGAAGTAACTGTTCTACCAAGTGCGAATCTGTCGGACTGAGGGATGCGAGCGTCTGCTCCGGAACGAGGGCGAACCGCACCGAAAGCCTCCGCTTCAACTTCTTCTCGGTGCGTGGCATGGACGCGCGTCTGTTTTCCTCTGCCGGACTGACTATTTGGAGGGAGGAGAGTTCTTCCAAGATCCTATCATCCGTTGCCGGCGGTGCGACCTGCGCCGCCCTGGAAGTGGATTTTCTGGCGGAAGGGGATGTAGGGCTCGGATCTGACGCGTCAACATAAGGACAACCAGAGCGAGGATGTCCTGCACGCGGGCGGTGGCACTTGGTGCAATGGGGTGTACGGCGCGGGGTAGTACCAGTGCTGGGAGGTGTGACCGAACCGTCTGAACCGATACTCACGCGTGGCCTGGCGGGGGTTGATGGGGCGGAGGAACGCGTCACTGGAGCCATGATGAAGTCGTGCAGGTTTGAAGGGCAATCAATCAGACTCGAAATTCGACCGCGTTGATTGTGAAGTGTTTGTGGAGGGCGTGTGGATGAACGTGGAACTTTACTGATGCTATAATGACCATCGGGTCAATAGGTGCCATGGCAACTTTGGTCACTTCAAAACTACGAGAATGAGCTGAAACGACAGAGTCTGATAATCTATAACCTGAGACCTGTCCGAACTCCATGGTCAGAAGAGATTACTGTTATCTTGTATATCAACAGGATCGTTGGTAGTCGAGTAAAATGATCATCATGAGTGCCAGCGAGAACACCTTCCCCCGAACCACGTACATCCAAGAGTGATTAAGAGTTAATGTACTTGATACGAACATGGGTATATGGTGACGTGGCGCTGATTTGCCGACTGGGAGACCTCCGACCCCGGGACGACCATGATACCAACACTTGATCTCGATCCCCACAAGATAAACGGTATCATTTGAAGAATGATTGATCGGAGGGGTCTGGCAGCAGATTCGGGTACAGTTCCGCTGTCGAAGACCTGAGCTGCACGAATAACGTGGCTCCAATGTCAAATGTCAAACAAGCAATATCCCGTCGGTCGTTGTAGCGGCAAGGAAGAGGAAGACATAACCACACCGACATTGGCCAGGCAACCTCACGACCCCACAGAATGTTCTGACCGTGAAACTACCCGTGTGCGATGCTGTGTCCATCCACAACCCTGAGGCCTGAACCACGATGTCCCGGGGACATTCGGTTATTCCTTTTTGCGTTGATCTACAGGGGCAAATCAATGATTTACCGCTCGATCACTTGACAAATGAGGTGGCCAGAGTGCGAATCTTTGTGGCCATTACCCGAGTATGCATGGCGTTTCTCCGTCGGGCAAAAAAAAGCCGAGACAACAAATACTGTTAGATCGAATATCGAGAGAAGAGGCATTTAGACTTGTCGGCAGTAAACTGAAACAAAAGATACAACACGGTTACCCAGATTGAGCTATTCTCTAGCTCTACTGTCCCAATCAGAAAGCCTGCCGCGCGAGTCGTCGTACCTGTCGTCCTTGTCCCTGCCCTTCGACAGTCCGGAACGCCGTGAATCTTCTTCGGGAATGTGACTCCTCATACGAGCGTTTCGGCTGTCTCTGCTCCGGTGTGAGGGCGAATGCGAGCGCTGCCGCTCTCGCAAACCATCAGAGTCCCTGTCGGGTGTGTCTTGATAATCCCTTCGTCTGTCTCGCGGAGATTCTTCCTTCGCAAGGCTCTTCAGCAAACTCTCCACTCCCTTCACGCCCTCAGATTTCGTCTTCTCCTTCCGCGACTTCCTCTCTCGCCTTCGCTCCTTTCTCGCACGACGTTCTTCGGGGCTTTCGTCTTTGTGTCTGTCCTTTTTGGATTTTTTCGACTTTTTGAGCGCTTTCATTTCCTTGCGTTGGGCTATCAGGTAGTCTCTCATGGGATCTTCGGGGTCGATGGAGAACGTGGATGACGCGTCTGAATCAGAAGGGGGTGCCTCATCTGAACAACACTGATATTAGCAGAGCACAGTCGGATGAAAGACGGCGACAAACCAATAATCATCTGAGGCCTTGCATTCAAACTCTGTTCCTCCGGTTCCACCCATTCACCATCTTCCCCCTTTATCTTGGTTTGCTTGTAGTTCTTGACATGATCGACACGCAGAGTTCTACCGAGAACCTTGGCGCCATTGAGATTGTCAATTGCTAGGATTGTGGATCTCTGATCTTCGTACATGAGGAAACCGAACCCCCGCGTTTTTCCCGTTATTTTATCCCGAGGTAAATTCAAGTCCATAACTTCCCCGTACCTGTCAAAGTTGGAGCCATGTGGAGTGAATAAGAGAAACCTTTGACTCACTGGGAAAGAATTGTGATAACATCGCCTTCCGTGAGGTCGAGGTGAAGCCCACCGATGAAGACGTAGGCAGAGTCTACAGAACAAGTTGAGAATCACCGTACCAGAACATTTCTGACGCCTCACCCTTGTATTCATCGTGCCATGAAGCAGAAGTACCCAGTTCCAGCTCGCGCTCATTAATCTTGTTGATTTCTCGTACAACACTAAGGTTCGGTGATTAGTCCCAACATTAGTTGCTAGCAGACCAACTCACTTCATGTCTGTCGAAGTGCAAGTGCCGTTTCTCACGCTGTCCCTCGCGTCAAAATTTCTCAATCGATATCTACCATCAGTAGCAAGATGGCTTCGTTCTCTCTACCACCAATTCACGATAATCCAGACGGAGGATGGGGTCCCTCTCCATCAAACATTCCCGAACAGTTCAAGTTCAAGGACATTCCATATGCACCGTACTCGAAATCGGACAAGCTCGGCAGGTTTGCAGACTGGAACGATGCCACAGGCGAAAGTCGTCAGGCCGCCGTTGGCCTTCCAAATACTCGCGACACGCGTGGTGCGGCAGGGAGATCGAAGAGGGAAGGTGCTCAGGCCTTTGGCAGTGGTACCGCGAGTGCGTTTGCGTACTTCCATGCCGAGGATGAGTCTAGCTTTTCCTTGGTCGATAACAAGGCTGCGCCTCCCCGTCGTGGTGGGTTCCTCAGGGGAAGAGCATCTGGACGCGGCGCCAACTCTTTCACTTCAAGGGGTGCTCAAAGAGGTGCTCGTGGTGGTTTCACGGGTGGGCGGGGAGCAGCCCAGCGTGGTGGTCGGAGAGGCTGGAGAGATTGGGAGAAGGTACGCTCGTTCGCTCTGGTTCATCTTATCCGGTATCGCTGATATGATGTGATTTTCTGCAGACAAATCGTACTCGGGAATCTTCTGTCGCCATTTCATCTCAGTGGACGATGCTGGAAGAAATCGAGTTCCATCGCTTGGCCAAGCTCAAATTAGATGTGGACGAGGCAGAAGACATGTCAGTGAGCTATCATATAATTCCTCCGCAATTATTAAATCTTCTCGTCTGAAAGCGATACATACGGACGAGTATTTGCCTATGACAAATCGTATGACCGTGTCACGACCAAAACCGAGCGGCCACTTCAACTTGTGGATCGCATAAAATATAATACCACTACATCTGATGACCCAGTCATCCAACAGGTATGTACACGTTCGATATCTCTCACTGAAAGTCTTTGAACTTGATTGTGTAGCTTGTCGCCAAAAATACAGCAACTGTCTACGCCACGGATGTCATCCTTTCTGTGCTCATGTGTGCTCCCCGATCGGTGTATCCTTGGGACATCGTCATTCTCCGCGAGGGTAGCAACTTGTTTTTCGACAAACGCGACGGGGGTCCGTTCGATACGGTCACTGTAAACGAAAATGCATCCGATCCTCCTCAGGACCCCACACCTCCCAACCCCAACAATCCAGCTGACAAAACCGCCGTCCTCGAGGCTCCGTCTATCAACTCCGCTACGTCGCTATCGCTGGAGGCGACTTACATCAACCAAAATTTTGGGTTCCAGTCCGTACAAGAAAATGTCACGGCAAACTTTGCCCATCCTAATCCCTTCTACGGTCCAGAAGAAACGGAACCTTTGGCGTCGTGTGGTTACCGATACCGTATCTTCGATCTCGGGGTTACGGAAGACGAGGACCTGAAAATCTGTGTACGCACAGAAGTTGACGCGTATGTTCTGGGTGCCGGGAATCCAGCCGATGGCCACGGCCTTGTGACAATCCGAGCCCTGAACGAGTTTGACCCCCGTGCCCAGGGTGCAGGTGGCGCTCAAGATTGGCGGTCAAAGCTGGATTCTCAACGCGGCGCTGTCGTTGCAACGGAGATGAAAAACAACAGCTGCAAACTGGCGAAGTGGACAGTCCAGAGTATATTGGCAGGTGCTGATCTCATGAAAATAGGGTGCGTATCGTTCCATATTATTGGGTTATAAAGAACAACGCCTACACCGTGTGCTCGATCGAATAGTACCCTAGACTGACTGCGCGATTATCTTGGTTGCAGATACATCTCGCGTGTCAATCCCAAAGACAACACGCGACATATCATCCTAAGCACTGCTTCAATGCGTCCCACAGACTTTGCCAGCCAACTCAACGTTTCCGTTTCCAAC
Organism: Boletus huronensis; assembly: GCA_038093155.1. Taxonomy (NCBI): domain Eukaryota; kingdom Fungi; phylum Basidiomycota; class Agaricomycetes; order Boletales; family Boletaceae; genus Boletus; species Boletus huronensis. The sequence continues at coordinate 93,884 of JBBPRS010000039.1, read as the reverse complement.
GGCTGGGGGATTATTAGAACCATCACGGACCTGTGCATGAAGATGCCCGAGGGAAAGTATGTACTCGTCAAGGATCCAAACAAGGTAAAGTGTAATTACTCGTCGAGTTATACGGTGTTGACATTTAGTTCGCTAGTCCGTGATACGACTGTACTCCGTCCCCATGACTGCCTTTGTGACCGAAGATGAGGAGGGTGAAGCCTTCGAGGGTGAAGATCCAGAATTGGCAGCCTAAAGTCCGTATTTCCTATCTAGTACTTTTTGTGGTTGAAGCAGGGAGGACAACTGATACGGATGTCGCAAAGAAAGAATCCTATGAAGAAAAGTGTTTACTTTCTGTCACCGGACACGCAGAAGAATTTCCACTGCAACCTCGATGTTTGGACTATAATGATGTGGCACATCAGCTAAAAACGTTTGGGTCGGATTACTTTCATACTCACGTTCGTTGGAGTGCCCTGGTTATTAAATCTCTTGATATATCAGGGAACATTGCAGCGAGTTGGGAGATCTCGACTTCGCTGGGTGTCCGTATTCTCGCGGGGTCTTCGGTCCTACCAGTCAACTCATTTACCCACTCGCGCACGACACTGCTCGCCTCTCCCTGAACTTGAGATGGAGCACTGTCTGTCCGAGTCGTTGGTGTGAGAGGTCGAGCAGTAGTGACTGCTTCTTCATTGACCGGTTCGGCGGTTGGTTCCTGCCGGTCGGGACGTGCACGATTGAGGCGACGAGGTGGACGCGTAGACCCGACCAAGGGCAGTAAGAAACGTGTAGAGAACCGGATGACGGCCGGCGAAACCCGCCATGTCTTGATGTTAACAAGCTCCGAGCGGTATACGAAGCCCACGAGCAGCCCGAGGCATGCAGATGTCAGGGATCCAGGCACACGCCCTAATGCAAGCTTCTTCACGTCAATCGCGGGAACGATGCGACGGATGGAAAACCGACTCACTTGGGACGCTAGTATATACGTGAATGATTTGTTGCTCAGCGGAACACCGAAAATTCGAAAGTGGTATGCGGGGGGAACCAATCTGTACCACTGGTACAGTATGCTGAACACCACCGCCGTTGGTCCAGGGGGGATATGATTGATTCCAACGCGGTGAAGTAGAATGAGGGACGAAAATTCGAAGATAGTCGACATCAATGTGGAAACGATGGCAAAGGACTGGTGAACGATACTTGGGTCAATCTCGGGCATACTTCGTTTCGACATGGTACCCACTGCAAACTTGACACTCCCAAACTGACGCTCTATATTAATGCCGACGCCATAGAGGATGAGTTCAACAAGCAGCAAGTCACTTGAGCTCGAAAATGCGACATGGTGGGTAGCGAGGCGCCAATACTGTGCAGAGGACGTCACTGTTTCAGGCTCAGCCGCCCTTCAGATTTTGCAAAGGAACGTCTCACTACCTGATGGTGGCGCGAAATGTGTGGAACGAGCTGAGGGAGAGTATGAAGCTGTCAGAAAGAAAACTCGATCGGTGAATGGAAAGATTCTAAACCTGTAGATGGAGATAGTGCTTGACATCGAATATTCCACACACGATAGACGTCAAGGCGTAGCCCATCATAAGTCCTGAAACCACATCCTCTGAGAAGGAACTTGGTAAGCGGAAACGAGAGCCATACCTTTCGTGACCGAAGCATGCTCGAACGACATGGTGTTTGGAAAAAGCGCCCGGCTGTCCCAGCTCCGCAAAGACCAGAAGGCGCCAAAGAAATGGGTTTTGATACACCAAGCAAGCGGAATGTGCGGTTCGAATGATTGTAGTGGGTGGCTAAGAGTCTTGAAGCTTGAAGTACCGCGGGACGCAGTAGCTGAGCGCTGAGTAACTGGCAAGCTTGGCGTACACACGTGCTCGCGGACAAGTACTCCTGCCAAACACTTGCAGGCCCCGACTCCACCCAGTGGAACAGGTCATGGAACAGGCTTCAGTTTCTGGCAACCAGTCCACGCCATCGATTCTCACAAACCGAGAAATCGTACGTCCAAGCAATCCGACATCCACTCCTCGCTTCCAGGCAACGTATTCAATTGACCCATAAGTACAAGTCTTTGCACCGCGAGCGTGGTCGCCACGGACTGCGGCTGAAAATGAAATCAACGGCAGTCCATAAACGCTTCCGCAACTGAGCCCTTCATTGGCCCATGAGCATCCAAGCGATCCCAAAAGGCGTCCTACAGCCACTTCCAAACGAGCACTAGTATAGTATATCCTCCCCTTCCCTCGCGTGATATTGCGGATGCCGGCAGGTTTCATACCCCCAACAGCGGGGCCAACGCAGCACTTCCTTATACAGTAGATGAGGCTGCTCATGATGCATATGGTAATAGTGCACATATTCCCTCGTAATGCATAGCGTTGACTTGATCCCTCTTTGGACCAGCCAAAATGCGCTCTCACAATGCATAAATCTCATAGTGCCAGCAGCTTTTGTTGCTCCCGACATTGAGCATATCTACTGCACCTCGCTTTATGCCAAGCCTGGCGGCCGGTATGCACCAACTTTTTTTTTGTCCGCAAACACACAAATAAGGTTGAGTTTTCAATTGTGTTTGGTTATGGAACGAGAAGTCCAGAACACGATATTTCACTCCTGTTTACGACCACCCCCTTGGCGCGTATTCCTAAATTGCTTTTCTGTTTAACATATCGTTGCCCCCCCTGTCCCCACGCCGCGTGCTTCTGCGCGCACTCTTATCAGCAGGTGACGATAAGCTTCGATTTGTTGAATTTTCCGTTTGGGGGTCGCGCCCGCTCGACCGAGTCTGACTTCCTGTGCGACAGCCTACCCAAACTTGTGGGATGAATATGACATGCTTCCTCTCTAGTTGGTAAATTGGCTACCGATATGTATGTCTCTCCCATTCAGCCGTTCAAACGTGTGCTCCGAGTCCGGCTCCGGGAGAAGTGGCTTTATCTCGGCAGAACGTTTGAGGGTACAACCATTGGGTCAAGCACGTTCCTGTCGGGTATACGGCCACACATGGAAGGACTGGTTTTCAGGTGCGCAGACGTTCATGTGACCAATAACTCATCCTGGTTGCTTCTGTGTTTCATCATTTCCCCCCTCGCGTATTCTGCCAATGTCTCCTCTACTTTTTCTCTACACGAGATTCTCTTTCATGACCTGCACAGTTTTTTTTTGGCGGGAGATTGGGACGAGCACTGTGCGCCATACCCACGCTGATCTATTTTCCTTATCAGTGACCGTAAATAACTGCTAGGACCGGGAGCACATGTACGGACTATCTATCAGGCTGTGTGCGACTGATATGATAGCTAATGGCACACGATCGATGCGTCCCGTCCATCGAAAGAAAATCAAGCCAGAGATCAAACAATGAGCACCGATCGACATTGGTCTGCACATCGATCTTTTTTCCCAACGTTAACGTTGATCCCCTGCAGTGCAGCATCGTGTATGTGTGCCAGTGGCTCGATGCGCAACGACCCTGTTCGGTGTTTTACATACTTGCCATCCCCTCAGCACTCAGCTGACCCACCCTCCGAATCTCACCAACGTCGGATCTCATATAGAATCGTCGTCAAAGCCTCCGTACCGCATCCTTTTTTGTCTCGGTCAAACCGCCTCCGCGGAGGCACTTCAATTAGGAAAGGCAAGAAAAAAAAGGGGGGGAACTGTCGTTATGCTACACGCACGCGCTTGAAGGTGGGAAGAAACACGGAACTTGGCACTGTGTACAACTTCGTCACGAAGGATCCGTGGGGCCTTGCGCTGCCTCTCGTTTTCTAATGTCGGTGGTGCAAGCGATCGAATTTCATCTACTCCTTCAACGGGTTGCTCAGCCCATCAGTAAAAAATGTAACACGGATTAGTACCGCCTCATGAGACAAAGAACGACACGTTTATACACACGTCCGTGTCATTCCGATCCGGCAACTTTACAAAATTGCGAACAAGGTTCAATCCCGCCAAAGTCTCCTTCTTTGAATGGGACGCCCCTCGGGCCACACCGTTTTAGGCCACTCTGAGACCGTATTGTACCCGGGCGTTAATATACTAGAGTACAGCGCCATGACGAACCATTCTCAGCAACTAGAATTTCTCGGGTCCTGTTACCAACAGCGGTACCTTGACGGCGAAGATGAGATGCTTACTTGAGGCGATGGTCAGATGTGGTGGCGGGTGCACCGCGCAGAAGCGCAAAGCTCAAGTTGTGTCCAGGGGTGTGTATTAAAGAACCCGAGCACACTGCACCGAACTTTGAGAGAGGGAAGGAGTTACAGGATTCTTAGTACCAGTGCCAGGGTCTGAGCACGGTTCTAAAACGGCCCATCGTGGTACCCTCGTGGCCATGGTGGTCGAGCCTTCATTGATCGCTGATTGATCGCACAATGCTCCCCAGAGGCCATTCGAACGGTCGTCCCCTTGTATTAAAAGATGCGTAAACCAACGACATCTGTCGAGGTTCTCGTCCACGCAATGCGCGATCAGTGACCGGTGGTGCGCAATAGAAAAACGTACAGCCTTGATTATCCTGGACAACCATCGTTCATGCGATGCAGTAAACCAATACTCTCCAAACTGGAGGTGCGGATGTTTTGCGTCTGATTCCGACTCAATTCAAAGGCGTGTCAAGAAAGACGCTTCGTGCGATATGAAGGTACAAATGGCACATGCTCCCCACGATTCGCGGTCTGAAACCGTGTGAATGAGGAACTGCGGAATGAGACTGGAGGCAATGCCCGGGGCGTTAACAAATGACCGTCGCTGAGCTGGACAATTGATTCGGTTTCAGCGGTTCGCATTCCGGGAGGTATCCCATACAGCAAGAAAGATACGGGAAATCGCAACATGGGGCTTGTGTGTACGGTGAAAACCTGGTAATAAATGTTTGATGGGAAACAATCTTGGGCGAATTCAACTGGCGTCCCCGAAGGCGGTGCCGTAGCAGCGCGGCATCAGTAGCTTTGCATTAACGAAGATGTCGAGATGTTGGGACCTGAAGGCCTGAAGGCCGGATGATGGCAAGATCCAGCCCCGCGGGTGCTAGAGACCGCGACAACGCAAGAAAGGGAAAGATCAGTTTGCTAAAGATGGCCGTCTCCTTGTTACTGTGACTACTTTCTCTGAAAAAAAACGAGATTGTAGCCGCCATGGTAAGCAGACAGAGTGTGTAGTATGCCACGGCTATTTCAAGCAGATCGTTTTCCATGGGTAGACTGGAGAGTTGAAGAACGACAGTTGACCCAGGACAGGCGTGAAAACTAGGCAGTAACTGGCAGTGGCAGTCCCAGAATCGCAGACACAGTAAGTAAGCGCACAGCTGACTCGAATCAACCATATCAACGGCAGAACCTGCAAGGAATGCTATATTTGTGATCAGCCGAGGCACAGACCAACTGGACGGTGATACTGACTTGGTTCCCAATCTTGCACTGGTCTATAATGATGCTGGGAAGACTCTGCCATTAAGAGTCCCTCCTTCAGATAAGCGAGGACGAGTGCGCTCAAATTTGTCTCTGGGAGAGATGCCATCAAAGGGGGCCTGTATGAGATCTCGCTGAGTCATAATCGCGGAGATTCAATTCATTTGAGTTGCCGACACGTGCCGAGTGGCTATCGGCTCGAATTCATTGTCGTTCACGACAACCATGAGCACACCCTCCGTTCAAAATTTAGAGGAAGCCGCTGCGATTGCATCCGAGTTTATCGCTAGTGAGTGGTGCTAAGTCGATCCGTGTGTAGTCGTACTTGACATCCACAGCCCTCGAAAACATACCGAGCGAGATCCAATTCCTCTTGCAAGAGCTTCGCTCAAAGGAGACCCAATCACAAGGTGCGTCTACCATTCTTTCCAGTACTTACCCTGACGCTCCGCTAGAGCTACAACAAGAAATCGCAAAGGACTGTCACAAATTTATCCGCCATGCTCTTCGCACCGATTCTGAGGCCACTGGCAAGGATAAACCATCACCGCCACCTCCCTCCGAGAGGATAAAACAAGCACAAAAGACGTTGTCCATCATTGCTGATGAAAAGATCGCACTGGCTGAGCGGATCGTTGAGCTATTGTCGAGGAAGCGTTCGCGATTGGACTATGATCTCGGGCGTGTGCTGGTGCTGCAAGGAGAGCCAGACCCAGCTGCGGTCGTCACAGGCGCTGCGCCACTTATGTCAGCGGTCGCGGGCGGGGCTTCAGCGGGGTCGGGGTATGTTCTTGGAGGAAGAAATCCCGCTGCACACATCAACGAGAGCCTTCGAAACGCCTTTTCCGGTGCGACGCTTCCCGTATTAAATACCGGCAGCATTGCCGTTGCTGGCAGTCGAACGAGTGGTACAGAAGAGAGTGCACACAAGAGTATGTGGCTAATATGTCCTCCGGGCCGTATTCTCTGACATGTTTGATGAAAGAACGTAAGCTCACTGCAACGCAAGGGTCTATCAAGCTACCCTCTCCTGCACCGTCATTATACGTTCCAGCTTCTGGTCGCGGTCGACGTAAGAAGCGCGGAGTTTCATCCGAAGTCGATGACGTGGACTTCGACTTTGGTGAAGAAACTCAAGCGGTTGAAGAAGGGGAAGGCGAGGAGGGCGAGGGCGAGGAAGGCGATGACGGTGATGATAAGGAGCTGTATTGTTTCTGTCAGAAACTCAGCTACGGCGAAATGATCGCATGTGACAACCCAGACTGTCCTTACCAATGGGTAAGTAGCTCCACCAAGATTCCCGTGTCCCGATCATTATCACTCCATGGGTTTCACGTACTGACCATGTCTGTGCACAGTTCCACCTTCCCTGCGTGAATCTGAAGCAACCGCTTCCAGAACGTTGGTTCTGTGCTGAATGTACCAAGCGCGGTATGGGCGCACCTGCGACCACCGGTGCTGCCCGCAAAGGACGGAAGAAGTAGCAAGCACCATGTGCTCAACACCTCGAACTTGCGCGTTGTCGTCGCGCGCAGTATTTCGCAACCATGCACAACTGGTTTGTGGACATATTTATCAGGTGTCGATCTGAAGGGTAACACCCGGTGATCCGTCCTCCGAGAGCCAAACAAATCACCCGGAGCTTTGAAACGGTGATAGAGATCCCCGCCGTTCCATTCACGACTCGTTCGGGATATGCGTCAAGTAGCGTACGCTACACGTACCTGTTTGGTGTTACTCGTTGTGACTACTATCATCTTATATCTAGCACAGCTCCTGATCGCTTGCATTTAGTGCCGTACGCGGTTCCAAGGTATCTTAACTCCTATTAGTGTTGTTCCGATTGCTCCAAATCGCACCATTGTAACTAAAGAACCATATCATGTGGTTCTCCTATCTTTCAGGTGACGGTATCGCGTGACCCCCATGAGTTAGACCCGAACGAAACCGACTCAACAACGGTCGCCCAAAGAATGCAACCGTGCTATATAGGCACCACCGCGGCCTTTATATCTCCATTCTCCACAAACCCGACAAGGTTGGGTATTCATTTTGTTGAGCACCGCCAAGAATTCATAACGACGGGTACCTCGAGAGAGACTCGAGAGAGAAAGAGACTTTGAGCGCGGGCGCGGGCGCGCCCGCCACTTTGGAGGCAATGTACTATGGTCGAGTCACTAATTATTTTATTTTATTTTTTCGGACGGGCGGGCGGACTAGTACGAGTTGTCATGGATCTTGCGTGCCTTGTACATTGGTTATTCGGGAACGCGAAACATGAAAAATTTCGTATTCCCCACTTGTGCATATGTATATATGTAGAAAGTAAGTTCCCCGCCGCGCTATCGCCGAATGGCATGTAGTAAGAGAATGGAGCGAGAGCGCGGGACGTTTTGCAAAGTCGCTCGAAGGTGACCAAGATTCCAGGGGCGGTGAGGTGAGCGAGCATGAGAAATTTAAAACGCGTCGACACGGTCACGCGCGGGACAAGGGCATGAACTGTGCCAAAGTGTTCAAATCTAACGTAGCCACTAATATTGTATCTTTGCCAAACCGCCAGGGGTACTGACAGGTTGGTGCACTACTACGTAACCAGTTTGGAAAGAAAAACAAAAGTTGCGCGATGCCATGGGAGCTTGAAGCGCTGACGTATGAATATTTTTGGGCGTTGGGGGGATTTGACTCGCTGTTATTGAATTGAATGAAACACGAAGAGGGTCCTGACCCTCCTGACCCTCCAGGGACCTGGTTTGGTGACTTTTTTGTGGGTTAGTGTGGGTTTTTTCGCTCGCCTCGTGCTTCTGGAGAAGGGACCTTTCAAACTTCGCTTCCTAGTAGTCACGTCCGCGGGCAGCGCCAAATTTCAGGCCTCACGCCCAGAGAGAGAGGGAGAGAGAGAAAGAAAGAATATATAAAAAAAACGATACCACCATAATGGTAATTCCCATAATCGTCTCCCTTACAGTAGGTGCCCAAACAATCCGTGTTCGAATTCGAAGCCTTCAAGTTACCGGCCAAACGTTCTTCAATTGTCAATGTGATACGATGCCGTGAATTGGCCGTGAACGTCGGTTTTTTCGTGCCTTCTCCCCCCTTCCTTCCCCCTGACTATTGGCCCATCTTCGAACAAGGGGCGGCGCGCAAGTATAGTGGAGATTCGAAACAATATTGTTCCAAGATTTGGTGAGAGCTTTTTTGGTTTGCAAGGTCGAGACTCGGACGGCCGCTTGACGACAGGTGGGAGGATATTACTAACACGAATACTGACCCGTTGTATCATATCGCGCACTGCGTCAGGGATATGAGGCAGCACTCGACGCGAGTCCAGCGCCACGCCAGTCGCCAGACCGCAGCTATGGTACTGTGATTGTGTACCCAATCCGACCGAGTATATTGTAGCCGCATTTGACCACCCTGGTTCCATATCTAGGCATGACTTTGCGGCTTTATGCCAAAACCCAACCCTGAGCCGAGCGTGGGCAGAAGAGGCAAGTCGAATACGGTAAAATGGAGGGAGGCAAGGGAAAACGTCCCCCCCCCTGCAAGGATGACGGCAGCCGCAACAAATAAACCAGGGCCTGCCACACCAACCCACACACCAGGCGACCGCTTTACCTATTAGAAATCATTAAAATAAACGATGCGGCACTGAACGCGGAATCCAAAGAAGCGAATGTGGGATCCCATGCGGACGCACGCGCGCGCAAGTCTCACGGCATTTTTGTCGCAGGGCGGGGGGCGGCGCGTCTCTGCAAAAAAAAAAAAAGTCTGCAGATAGACATTGTGTACCATGTCTTGGCGGCCGGGTGGACGTGCAACAGGGGCGGGGGATTCTAGCGGGCAAAGGGGTGCTAGTAGTCGGAGGATCGTGTGGGGAGCGTCAACATGAAACGCTTTCGAATCAAATACGTCAGTGGCACGAATGAAGGCTGCCAGAGGTGGAAAAATAAAAACAACGTCTAACGTGGTCGTGGACTGACAAGTACTGCGCCCGCGAGTAATCGGGATCTGAAACGGAGAGATCGATGACCGGGTGACCTCATACGATCAAGTTGGCGAAGGGAGTCAAGTGTGTATGTACCACTGTCAGTCGCTGAGAAAAGCTTGCTGTGGACACGCGACGTCAACGTCTTAAATTCGTCAGAGCCCTGACACAACCACATAGGGTCGGTGAATTGAATAACATCCGTTTATCGTATCGATGAGTCGGGACAAGGATGACACGTACGATTATACGACAAGCCGGCGAGACGACAATGACCTCCATATGGTACGCTCCTCCTGAGGACTTTCGACTGACGACCGGAACCGCAACCGAGCGACGATTCGAGTCGAGCAAAACAGTCGATTCCGGCTCGACCGCAATCTCGACTGCGGCAATACAGGCAACCCGGCAGACTTTGGCCGTTCTTCAGGGGGGGGGCTGCGCGCATGGTAGCCTGCCGCAAGTGGCAGCGAGGTTGTTCTTCTAGTTCAATCGGCCCCTTGGCTCGTACCACGAATAGTGTGTGAATGGTCCCTGCAGCGCCGTCCTGTGCATGCCCCACGGAAGCCGGACGAATTACGCTGGGTGGCGTACGGACGTAGCAGTTGGGGTGTGTGCCCTCCTGACGTCTTGGCGCTTTCCTCGAGGGCCAATCGAAGCTGTAGAAGCACGAACGCAATCGTTTTTGAATAGCGGAATCGGAAGCCCCGATGGCAATGGAGCTTGGCACGAGTCCAACTCAAAAAAGGGATGTCAAGGGGAACGAGCGACGATTGGTATTGGATGCGAGACGGTTTCAAACTAACGCGCTCCTATTTCCTAGACCTTCCATATGTGCTCGTCCTCTCTTCAGATTCCATTGTGCGTCCCTCTGGACCAAACACCGGCCTTCCTAGACGGAACAGTCCCGGCGGGCCGCGGGACTTACCGAACGCAGTGACGGAGGGTGCGCATGTCCTGTTGAAATAACCTTCGAGGGAGGGAACGTGGTGTGGAGAACACCCAATCTAGCGTCCTGAGGGTCTCTTCTCGGCGGCAAGATAACACCACCGGAAAGGCCCGTTTTCAAATACGCTACTGAGGTACCAGACGTCACTCGCTCCCGTGCACATGTTGCTGGCCGGTGGGCCCATGTGCCATTCATTTCGACGTTTTTTTTTTCACACACAACTCGGGGCAGCATACACACTAAGCCTCAAAATGAAGAGAGGGCTTCGTCCTCGGCGAGACGCACCTCCGATGCAACTAAATTCCACGTTGTTCATATTCCCCGTCGGTGATGTCGATGCAAGCTACCGATAATCTTCGACGGATGGCGGTAACAGCGACGCACGGAGATGTTGGGGTGGCTTCTGGTCCTGAAACCACGGCGATCATGGACGTTGTACAGACCTTTGCTCGCCAGCACTGTGGCGAGGATGAGGATGGTGATCAGGTATGGCTCACGCCACTGTTCGGGCGGTGGGGGATATGAGAGATCCTCATTCGTTCGATATCTGTATCGCGCATGCCTGGGGAAGAGGAGCACCGCAGGACCGAATCGAGCGTTACGAGGTGGCATGCGAATCACATTGTTGACGATGCACGGGGATTGTGCTGTGGTACAGGATCCACCACCAAGGTGGAAGACCTAGGAGAGAAGTATGGAAGGACAATCCAGGGGAATTGTTGACAACCCGCATCTCGTCATTTTTCATTATAGGATGATGGTAAGTAGCTTGGGAGGACGGCTGTGCGGAGATGGCGAGATGCGTCGAGAACCCACCCCAAATGGACTTTTGAAATGTAGACAAAGATAGCATGTGCTTGCCGTACAGAATGAGGCACAGGAAACATTGTCGATACTATTACACATTGTCGCTACAGCATCACAGGATCAGGAAGACGGAGAATTGGATCGAATACTGCGCAGCCAGTACGTTGAAAGATGAGTCTGGGAAATCAGTTGGGATATATCCCCGACGCGGCGGATGAAGAGCAATGTCGAGGATCTCTGCGAGGATGGCAGGGTGCTGTGATGGCGTAGAATTACCCAGAGCTTTGTTGATGTACGGAGGGTGAGCAAGTTGCCGGGTGTGGCGAAGGGAGAGATGTAGGTGTGTCACGGTGTAGGGCGTTTCACGGGGGATAGCACCGGACGGACACCGGGTTGGTCGCGATCAATATTGGCAGTGTGGCCTGGAGGGCATCGCAAGGGTGGACGCGCGTTAGTAGGGGATAGCGGGGGGTTGTATCTGTAGTGGATGATAACCCATGTGGTCGGCATCAAAACACAGGCAGGGTTGATGGACACGGAAGAGCGACTTGGGGGTCGGGGATAGTCTAACATGTGGGCTGGGAGGGACGAGGATATGGATTGGCAAATGCAGGGGAGAGAGTGGGGATAGGAAAGGTCGATTCCATATATAGAGTACGTGCGAAGAATGAAGGAATGTGAAGGAGCAACACAGCATGGTCCGAATGCACGAATGGGGCTGTTCACCGGATACAAAAATAGAGAGCTACTAGCCAGATGGTGGAGGGAGCGGGTAGTGGGGGCCGGAGGATGGTAACGAGCTGGCAGAGACATGCGATCGGGGACGTGAACGTCCGAGCGCAAAGAGCAGTGGACGGCAAGGCGGGACAAGTGCGACGAGAGCGCAATTGCGCATGTCCGCACGGGACGGCACCGTGGAAGGCACCGAGGAGGAGGAAGAGAGCGAGAGACGTGTACCGGCGGAGGGGACAGCTGGGAGGGTGGGCACGGGGGTCTGAGGGTGCTGTGCGTGGGAATGCTGTTGACGTAACACGGACACGCTGTGTTTGGCCATGATGTGTTTGTGTATTTGTGCATGTTTGTACGTGTGTGGATCTGAGATCGGATAGGCGGGATGTTCCGGGGATCCGAGATAGCGGTAGCCGACATCTGGGAAGGAGATGAGCCCCGGCCGAAAAAGGAAATTCCAGGAAAGGGAATGGACAGCGTTGTTCTTATAACGCTCGACTCGTCCCGTCGACGGCAAGCCAGTTGCTGCGACGCTCACGATGCAATTCGACGCTTATCCCTCCCCGCCGTCCTTCTCTGACGCTTCTTCCACACCGCGCACACCGTCCCCAAACCAGTCCGACTTTCTCCACCCACATCACACCAACTCAAAGCACAACATCCCGATCGGATCTGTCCCCCACATCTTCCAGGAATCCGACCTCATGATCCACACCGACCCCGCCTGGTTCCCCTACACCGCCCAGCCAAACTCCCTCCTCCAGGAGCTCTACGAACCCGACCCCCACGACACCTACCCCTCAGACATCTACATCGACGACAGCGCCCACTACACCGAATGGCACCACCACCAGCAGCAACAGCAGACCATCCACCCACACGCCGTCCCCCGTCGCGCCACCTTCCCCTACGTCCGCCACGACCTCCCCCAGCCCCAGTACTATGACCAGTACCCCGTCTACGCCGACCCCATCCCCGACCGTCTCCCCCGCGACCCCCAGCCGATCAAGCTCGAGGACACGCCCCTCATCGTCCCCTCCCAGCTCGGCTATCCAGCCCACTCCCTCCAGGCCCACCACCACCCCTCCTTCCTCCCCTCCGCCCCCGGTGCCACCCTCCCCGTCCAGCTCACCGACGACGCAGCCAGCAAGGAGACCCAGTACCTTCGCCGGCGCTGTTTCAACTGCCACACCACAGAGCCTCCTTCCTGGCGTCGTTCCACCCTCAATCCCGGGAAAATCGTCTGCAACAAGTGTGGGCTCTACGAGCGCACCCATCTCCGTCCGCGTCCCTTGCGCTTTGACGAACTTCGCGCAGGTGGCAAGACCCGCAAGGCCACTGGCGCCACCCCGGCTGACAAAAAGACTCCAAAATCACCCCGTGCCGTCGGCTCTATTTCCATCAAGAGCGAATCCACCGAGTTGGGCCTTACTCGTCGCAACTCGGTCTCCAGCTCCGGTGGCGCCAGCGATTGGGACGACAGCAGTAAGTGTGGAATGTCCACTCTTTGTTTGGCATCCGTTCTCACCTTGCCGCAGTCTCGGTCTGTTCCTCTTTGCCGCCTACCCCAGGCTCCGGATCATCACAGTCGTCCGCGTTTTCGTCTCCTGCCATCTCGACTTTTCCAATCCCTCGCAGTTCCGAAAGTCCGCCGGTCGACTCTGGCCTTCAGGCGCCTATTCGCCTCCCTAATGCACCCCTTACGGACATTGCCTCTCTTCAACAATCACATCCTGCGCCGCGGAAACCGGCGACTACACCTAATTATTATCCGCAGCCAGCAATGTACCAGGGTCAGTCGGATAGCTTTCGCCGCGGCTCACTGCCTGTGCAGCGCAATGTTCAATTTGCTTCGCCACCCATGCCGTCACAATCTCCTGCGCCCACCCAGAGTCTCACGCCAGAGGCTGCATTACAACCGTCTCCACTCCCTCACGCATCGCCACTCTTGCTCTCTTCCCCATCCCTCTCATCCTCATAATTCGACGAGTCTCACCGCTCGCCCGTGTCTTGTTCCTATTTATTATTGTCTTTCGATTTCGCGTCCCACCCGCCACATACTAATTTCACTCGCTGCCTTTTGGGTCCTCCGCGCGACATCGAGGCTTATTTATTCGCTATGGCTCAAAACGACGACGATACAGCGTGGCATGCCCAAAAAGTCACGATATTTATCATCCGAGGGCCCGTCCCATCAACTTCGATCGACATGTATCATCTGCATCGCATCTGCCAACTGTCGACTATGACCATATTGCACATATACATATGTCCATCTCACATACCCCTCGCTCCCCACTCCCCATCCCTCGTGGGTCGTCGTCGCGATGATAGATACCCTTACTGATAATGTACGAAAACAACGCCGAGCAGAGAATGACGGACTGTACTAGTACTATTCGGAGTGTTAGTTACCGCATTTTAGTATACCTTGAATTAGAATTTTTGGCACCTGCAGTGCTGTTCGACGAGCCAAGACGCTGACACGGGTGGCGTGAATGAATGCAATGCCCCTTTTCGCCACCCAGGGACATGTCGTTTAGCGAATACTGACATGCCGAAGTAGTATCCAAGGCGTCATTGGCGTTACGCGTAAGGATGTCTTGGCTACCCTGAAGGTCATTTTTTCCCTGCATTGTCGCATAGTTAAGGTTTGTTTACCTTGTGAAACCACTGGCAGGAGAGCTTTTTAATAAAAATATGAATATGACGACTAGTGAACACGAGGCGCGCCAGAAGCACGCACGACTTTGTTTGGGGTTAAAGCGGGCCTTGGCCTATCACGCTGGCAAAGCATCCGGCATGTTTATGTCCGATTACGCCCATCTGACGGCCATGATAAAAAAAACATACGTCCAACGTGGGCGTTCCTTAGACCACGTCCACTTTTTTTTTTTTTTTGGTTTCATTTATGTTGCGTGTTTGCGTGTCTGGCAAAAAGGGATGGAGATGCGTCGACCCTCGGGAAGTCGCTCCTAAATCGTCCGAGATGTGATCGAAGGATACCAAGCCAGGGTAATGTCACTCTGACTCTTGCCATGAACGTTCCGTTCGGAGTGGCAGTCAATGACGTGGCACCTAGACCATCATCCTGGACCAACTTTAATATACATCTGTGACTTGTTGCGACAGCCCCCACGACTGGCCGTACGGATGGGAGTTAAAAAGCGCAAGGGAAAGCGCCGCGTCGCGTGGCGTGAGGGCGTTTGCTCGGATGCCACATCATATGCGAACCCTCTTGGTCGCGTTGGGTGTGCCATAATACGTATTAATCGACACGCTTTTCGGGGAAAGCGTACTAGGGCCGTTGAGCTTGTTTTGTCCCTGACTTGTCTCGTCCGATACGGTCGTGCTCGGCGAATATGGTAGGGTCCCTCCTGAGTCCTTTGTCGTTGTGTGTCATGATTTTCCGAGGTCCTAGACGTGTTCGGGGAAGAACGTCCGGTGGGTTGACCGATGTACGCTATCTACGCTATCGTTGGGCGACATTGACAGCTCTAAGCGAACATACGCGCCGCATATCCGGCGTGGATGTGACACGATCTGAGGTATATTCCAAAAGAGGTGCCATAATTCGAATTCGAATGAAGCATACGGTAACCGGAATCGAATCGATGTTTCGGACAGGCAGGAGCAAGCAGCGCGTCGAACTTGACGAGCGGAACGCGCACATGGTTTCGACGGACGCTCCGGTTCAACTACGCCGGACGGTCGCAGTCGTGCATGTAAGCTTGTCACTTGTGCATGTGTTATCGTGTAGTGGCGCAAGTGCGTCTGAAAATTTGTGCTGGCCACATGCAAGGGGAATTTGGTCGCCGAGAGGGATGGTGGAGTGGCGAAAAGACCTGAGAGAGAGAAATTGGTACGACTACTGCGGGTTGCGATCCACATCGGGTCCTCCGTAAGTTTACGACGCCGTGCTCCATCATCCGTGCGACACGGAAGGGTCGGTGGCAGCGATACATGTGGCAGACACGCAAGTGTCAGAGAACAAAACGGAAAGAGTGACAGACATATTGCGTGACAACATGTGCGTGACACTGCCTTTCTCTGTTAGCAATGGCCAAGGGATCCCAGCTATCCCAGCTCAAATCCGCGCTCTCGCAAGCCGGCGTCAGCAAACCCAATGGCAAGAAAAAGAAATCCACCCCGTTGACCGAACACGCAAAAGTCAAGAGAGCCGCAAAACTCCACGAGATCCAACAAAAACTGAACCCGTTTGACGTCAAAGTCACCCGGCTCAAACACGATGTCGGTGGTCGAAAGATCAAGGGGACGATGGGACGACCAGCGCAAAGTAAACAGGCTGGGATGCAGCAAGTAGAATCGTCCTCGTCTTTTCCATCTGTGTGCTGATGATGTATTTTTGGTTGTGCGTCGTAGAGGGAGAAATCGCTGTTGAAGGAGATTGAACGGAGGGGACGTGTTGGTGGCGTTATCGATCGACGGTTTGGTGAAAATGACTCTTCGATGTCGCTCGAGGAGCGTATGCTGGAGCGGTTCACCAGGGAGAGGCAGCGCGCCTCCAAGGCGTCCGCGTTCAATCTGGAGAACGAGGACGAGCTGACGCATTATGGCCAGAGTCTATCTAGACTGGACGACTTTGATGATATATTGTTGCCCGTGGACGAAGGCGAGGACGAAGAGGGTGAGTAGTGCTTGGCATTCGAGGAGCGCGTTTAATCATTTCAAAAGGTCAACTCGATCATGATACCGTCAAAAAGGTCCACTTTGGTGGCTTTGGCGACGACGAGGAGAAAACGGAGGACGAGGTTTGGCGTAGTGACTCGTTAACCTCGTGCAGATCACCTAACCAACTTTTACAGCCCGATCGAAAGAAGTCCAAGGCCGAAGTCATGGCTGAAGTTATCGCCAAAAGCAAGGCGCACAAGGTATTCACTCGTTTGGCGTACAGGGAACCGCTCAATGTGACATCCCTCGGCATAGACGCGTCGTCAGATGGAGAAAGAACAAGGGGAGGACATGCGACATGAACTCGACCATGATTTCGATTCGCTCAGGACGCTCCTCTATGCTCCCGATCCGTCATCTATAGATAACGATACGGCTGACTCTGCCAAACTTCCTGCACCAGTATCTGCCAACGACGAGGATACCATGGACTATGACAAACAGGTCCGCGAGCTCGCCTTTGATAAACGGGCAAAGCCAAAAGACAGAACGAAAACGGAGGAAGAGTTGGCGCTGGAGCAGAAGGAAGCGCTTGAAAAGGCGGAGAAACAACGGAGATTGCGCATGTTGGGTCAAGATCCAAGCGGGAGCGACGATGAAGACGCAGGTGGACGGAGAAAGAAACGCCCTCGCGGAGCTGATGACCTGGACGATGATTTCATGGAGGACGAATCGTTTGGTGGACTTGGCGCTGGTCTCGATGTGGAGCTGGGTAGCGATGCGTCTGAGAGCGAAGAAGAAGAAGACAGCGGAGTCGAGGACAGTGATGAGGATCACAGTGACGAAGAATTTGATCTTGATGGTTTCGGAGAAGACAATCAGTCGAGTAGCGACGGAGCGTCCGACTTGGAAGAGGAGGATACCACCGAAACGAGGACAAGGCGAAAGGCTCAGCGATCATCAACAACTCTGAAAGCTGCCCAAGAATTGCCATATACGTTCCCTGCGCCCAAGAGTCACGACGAATTCCTCGAAATCATCGAAGGTCTCCCGGATTCTGACGTTCCGACGGTAGTACAAAGGATCCGGACACTGTATCATCACAGTCTTGGACCCGAAAACAAACTCAAGTTGCAGGTAAGGTAAGATTGATGATCTCAGTATACCTTGTCTCATCTTTGCTTATAGAATCTGGCGAGGGTTCTCGTTGATCATATACTGTATATAGCATCGCCGCCAGCACCAAGAATGGAGTTGCTATCCGCTCTCGTTCCGCACTTGTTCGCGCTCTGTCGATCGTATCCTATCGAATCGGCAGAGTATTTCGTGGAAAAGCTTGCTCTTATGCACAAAAACCTTAAACGCGGGTTAGCGATCGGCGCGTCAGAACCTGATGCAAGGACATGGCCCGGACTCTCCGAACTCGTTTTCCTTCGGATGATAGGAATCATCTGGCCGACCAGTGACATGCACCATCCGGTCATTTCGCCTGCACGACTACTCATGGGGGCATATCTCGGGTTGTGCCGGGTTAGGTCATTCGGAGACATCACGAGTGGATTGTTCCTGTCCTCGCTGTTCCTGCAATATGAATTTCTATCAAAGCGTTTCGTACCAGAAGCCATCAACTTCGTGGTTAATGCCACGTTACACCTTGCGCCTCATGTATTTATCGGCACAAGATCGCTACCTGGCATCTTCCCGTGTCCGGATTTGCGGTCCGCACTATGTGAACCGCTGGCTATTGACAGGAACAAAGCCAGCGGTCTTGGGTTTCAGAAACCTGGCTTGGTGCATATGCTATCGGCAAATCCTACGGAGCAGTCTAAAATCGATGCTCTTGGCCTGGCACTCGGTCTATTGGAACGATTCGCCGATATGTACAAGTCCCTTGATGGCTTTATCGAACTGTACGATCCGATCAATCTCGTACTTTCGGGGTTGGAATGCGGACAGCTATCCGAAGATGTCCAGGTATGGCCTCGCGTTGGCATCCGCTGGAGAGTCTTACATGTTGGCAGTCGCGGGTTACTTCCTTGCAAGACAAGATAAAACGTTTACTCAAGTTTTCCCGGCAGTCTCGGAAACCGCTACTATTACAAGCTCACAAACCGATCCCCATCCCGTCGTATATCCCCAAATTCGAAACCAGCTCGTCATCGTACATCCGGCGACAAGACCCGGATCGCGAGCGCAACGAGGCCTCCAAGCTGCGGTATCAGCTCAAGCAGGAGCGCAAGGGGGCTATTCGCGAGCTGCGCAAGGATGCCAAGTTCCTTGCGGCTGTGGAGCACAAGAAGCAGATGGAGAAGGATAGGATGTACAAGGAGCGCATGAACAAGGTGTTTAGCTCTTTGGAGGGGGAGAGGGCGGAGCAGAAGGCGATGGACAGGGAGAAGGGGATAGAAAAGCGGCGCGCTGGTCGCAAGTAGGTCGTCGGTTCGGTCTGCTAGAATGATTCGTGTATCTGTCCTCCACGGCATTTTCCTAATTTGGTAACTTTGAGGGCGCGACGCGCCTTTTACTATCGAACCATTAACAACCGTCACCACTCTGCCACTGAATGAGCGACCCACCGTCTAGCTGTGTTCCGACAACCTTCCAGACTCCAGATGGCGAGGATGCTGTCGCTCCGAAGCAGCTTCTGGAGTTCTTGAGATCCCTGATACAAAAGTCGACCGGAGGTGGCGACAAGCCAGTCTACGACAGAGCTTCCTGGGTGACCATGATATCAGGGCTCGCTGATCAGGTCTATGGTTACTTTCCCTATTTCACGTCCATTAAACAAGGCACGACCAACGAACGCATCACGCTCACACACGTCTCGCTCGACGTCTTGGATCATGTTTCGCACCAGTCGCGGCCTATTTGGTATGACGGGGACGATCTCGTGAAGAAGTTATTCGTGCGACTGCTCGCCCTCTGCGTATCGGCGGAGTCCTGGCTTGATGTGACCAACGATAGCCTGGCGGACCACCTGGACCCCACTATCTTGTACTCCAAGGCGACCAACATTCTGGTGCACATCCTGTGTCAGTTGCTTGCTTCTCCGTTCCGGAGGGAGACCTCCCAGAGAATCATGGCGCATTCACTTTTGTGGGACGTGCTTGGCTTGACGTGCGGTGAGCAAACGTACGTTCCTCGAGCTGTCGTTCTTGCCTCATCGTTTGTAGATATCCTAAGCACGTCGCAGGATGATTTTCCCCTGGACGTTCAGCTCTATTCAGCGCCGCATCTCAGGCGAGCGCCTTCCAACAAAGTAGATACACCCGTACGATCATTTTCCATATAGATAACGACGTCGAATTCGTTCTGAAGCCAAAAGTAGGTCCCTCCAGACAACGCGGATATTATCAGAATACCGAACAAATCGTTCCTTGTCGCCTTCTGCAGCGTCGTCGCGGATATCGCCGCCAAGGTGTTGCAACAATCGGAGGAGTCCCGGTGCTTCACGCATGATCTTTTGCGGCGTACCGCGCGAATCATTCCGTTGACGTTTGATTCTTGTTTTAGTTGCCCAACCTCGGACATGGTGCGGTGGCGGTGCCTACTTCGTACCCTCCAGGCTGCGCAAATCGTACTTCCGATGAGTACGAGTTTTCGGGATGCTCTTGGGATCTTGTTCCCCCGCCTTCTGATCCATACATTGGAAGAAGGTCCCAAGAATCTATCTCGTCCCTCTGTGAGGGCATTTGCTTCTCTATTGTCGAACGAAGGAGACAGTTGTTTGAGATTGACCCCGTTTCACGCAACTGCTATCCTTGGTATTTTGACAAAGGAAGAATGGGGGGATGCTGGGAATGAACTCAGAGTTCGTATGTCTTGTGTTGTTTGATGCAGAATCGAGGCGACTGATTTGTACAAGGTTCTCGCGTCTACGTTTTTGCGCAAACATCTCGATCAATTAGATAGTGCGGCTTTGCAGGCAGTCAAGAGCTTTTTCGACGGGAACGGATTGTATCGCGATTGGGAGGGCGTCGTGAGAGATGTGGAGATGTTGCAAGCCGGTAATCGGGGTGTTCCAGAGCCGGTTTCAGTGTCGGTCGGTTGGCGCGTTCAAGCCGCGCAGGCGCTCCGAGGGTTGGTTGATCCGCGGGAACTCGAATGGACGAGCAACCCTGCATTATCCGATGCCGTGTTTGCAGGGCGTGGTTTGCAGGTGCTGAAGAAGAGTGGTTCACAGAGGTAACCGATCTTCCCCGCGCTTTCATATCGGCGTTAACGAAGCCAGTTCAGGTCGGCCGCCGTCAGAGGTGCCATTGCCGACTATGCGTCAGCGATCGTCGCGGAATTGCGTTGTTGTTTCGATGGTCAGGGTGTTCTGCCCGTTCACTCTGTGCTGTTGTTGCTCGGTGAGCTTCTCGTCGGTCCCGCTGAGGAAGTGACACCCGTGGTCCGCGGCGGCACGTATCGGGCTCTTTTAATTATCGTCAAACACCATGCCGTCGATCTGCTCGCGAACGATTGTACCATCGTGCTGGAATTGGTTCAACGTGGGGTATCCGACAAGGATAGATCCTCGAGGCTATTGGCCGGGTATGTGCTCATCGGATCCCAGTCCTTCGTTGGGCGTTACTCATGTATCTCAAGTCAAGCTCTCGCCCAACTCGTCAAAGTATGCGCAAACGACCAAGGAGGTTGGGTGCAGATAGAAGGTTTATTTTTCTACCTCGTTCGCTTTCTTCATACAGGGGCTAGAAACGCGATTAAGGAGACGACTTTGATCACGCTTGGGTTGATCGGAACGTGCGTCGTTTTTTGTTGAAGACGCCTCAGGGATGTTGGCTGACGGTTTTCAGCGATGCTCATCCGCAAGTGCTTGAAGAAGTTGTCTTTCATCTCGTTTCGCAACTTGGTGAACACAACCCAGTGTTGAAGAGTATTGCGTTGGGACAGGCGAGCATATCTTTGGCGTCTCGTGGAGCAAAGCTAACGTGGGTATCAGTTGATCGAACTAACGAAACGGCACAAAAAGCCGCCGCAAGGATTTTTATCGCCTTTCCTCCCCCGGATTGCGCCGTTTGTTATCGCTCGCAAGTGTACGAACCCGGAATTATTTGCAGAGATGTGTCAGTTTTTAGGTGTCTATCCGAACAGTTTCTTATCCATCACGCGCCCACATGCACTTCCTCACCTCTTTGCCGAGCGCGAGGCTAGAGTACTCGAAGAGATTGCGAGCGAATTGGGCAAGAAACTGTCGATCCTGTTTCTCGGCGATGCTTCTGAGATCCTCGCGCACGTATTCCGACTCCAAGGGCCAGGACAGACGAACCAGGCACTGGATTTTATCGTGAAGTTAGTGAGGGCGGACGCCGACGAGGTCAACCGACGGTCGATTGACATTAGGGGTATCGTCCACAGCAACTTGCTTCCACTCTTGGCGGATTTGATGGTCGTGCTCGGGAATGAAAATCCGGACGATGCAGCATCGGTAAGCACGCAATGATCTCATTTCAAGGTTGTCGATGACCTTTTTTATTCTTCTCATTCTTGATTTCCAGGCTGTCAGTGCACTGAGAAAAGTTGGTCGCATAATGTCTTTTAATGCGGGGAGTCAAGATAACGGCAACGCGGATATGGTTCACTTGCTGAAGACCAACTTGCTGGGTATCGTATCCTATATGAGCGAAATGTTGCAAGATATTCGAGGAAAGAAGACGACCCCCGCCAAAAGACAGATCATTCGGGCTTTCGGAGCGTTGATTGTGCAAGTTCGCGACGCGCTTCTGAGCGTTGCTCCCCAGGTAATTCGAGATTGAGGATGAGCTCTCATTTGTTCTCATCGTTTGTAGGTCATGGCCACGCTCCAGACCATGTCTTTGATCCCCGAGCTGACGGATGTCACACTGTCGACGTGGCTTATATTTCTCAAGAACCTCGCCCCTCAGGACGTCGGGCCACACATCGTAGCGACTAGCGCGACCATCGCATCACTATGGCCTTCGTTATCGCCAACTGCTCGGGAAACTGCGAAAGAATGTCTTAGGTTCATCGTATTCGACATCGGTGACTTATCCGGGGGACATCTGGATGAAGTGGTCGACTTGAGGAATATCCCAGAGCTTGGGGACATTCACGAGGAGCTCATGCAACGCAGGGCTTCCTGGGATCCGCAAGAGAAGCTACAAAAGATTCTGGCGCAATTGAACAGCGACAATTATGCCATCACGTTGCATTTCCTGGGAGAGCTGAGGACGTTGATGTCCGTGGACCATCCCGACTTTGTTCGCAGTTTGGCGTCCGGGGATGCCTTTGATCCTTGGGTCGGAAAGATAGAATCGGCGCTATTCCACATTGCGTCTCGCGATGGGGACGACATTGAGGGATTGCGATTGTTGGCTTTCGAATGTATGGGGATTCTAGGAGCTGTCGATCCAGACCGTTGCGAGATCGGCTCAAACGACTCGCGCATGGTCGTGCGGAGCAACTTCACGGACGAGGGCGAGGCTGTTTTGTTCGCGATGCATCTCATCAAGGATGTTCTCATCGGCACTTTTCGCTCCACTAGCGACATCAAATACCAAGGTCGCCTCTCATACAGCATTCAAGAGCTGCTGCGATTCTGTGGTTTCACCTCGGCGCTCGTAACACCGAGAAGTACGGTCCCTGTCCCGGTCAAAGTGCGCAACCGGTGGAGTAGTCTCCCGAAACACATTCTCGAGACGATCACCCCGATGTTGGAGGGTCGGTTTCAGAATATCGAAAATCCGCTCGTTCCACCCGAGCGTCCGATTTATCCACGACAAAACACTTACCGAGAATGGCTTCAGCTATGGACGACGTACCTCATTTCGAGAGCGTCTGGGGCGACTGCTCAGAGGATTTTCAGCGTCTTGCGGCCAGCGCTGAGGAATAAAGATGTCGGAGTGGCACTTCACCTGTTGCCTCACCTTGTTTTAAACATTCTTTTGTCTGGGGAAGAGAGGGATATCCAAGACATACGAGAAGAATTGTTAGCTGTGCTTGAGGACCAAGTCGACGAACGTAGTCCTTCCAGTGCGGACAAGAAATTCCTCAGCGCTCAGGTTGGCGCCTCTTTCCCCAACTACGTCACCGGCGATCAACACTGATCTACCAATTAGGTCGTCTTCACGCTTCTCGACCATGTTAGCAAATACGTGCGCATTCTGCGTCAGGACATCAGTTCCAAGAAAGCTGAGAACAACAAGCGCTCACGAGCGAATTCTATCGAGTCTGAGAGCGAAGAGCAGCTTGTTCAAATCGACTCTATGCTTTCCAGTATCAACCACGATCTGATGGCTAAAGCCGCCCTCCAATGTAAGGCCTATGCGAGGTCCATGATGAATTTCGAACGGCAGGTTGTGGCGCTTCGGGAACGGGAGACGCCCGCGTCAACGAAGGAGCTTACTGCTCACTACGAACGTCTACACGAGATATACGCTCACCTCGACGAACCCGATGGGATGGAGGGAATATCAATGCTCATCCTTTCGCCGTCTTTGGAACACAAGATTCGACAACACGAGAGTACGGGGCAATGGACGGCCGCTCAAAGTTGTTGGGAAGTTCGTCTCCAGCAGTCTCCCGACAACCTCGAGTTTCACTTGGGTCTTTTGCGTTGTCTGAGAAATCTTGGTCACTATGGTTCGTCTTCCATCATCCGTTCTCTGTTCCGGCTCAGGCTCCATATGGGACTCTTTCAGACACTTTGAGGACGCACGTACGAGGCGTACTTGTTCGAAATCCTGACTGGGAGTCCGCACTAGCAGGCTTTCAGGCTGAAAGTGCCTGGATGATGGGTGCTTGGGACGATCTCCAACAAATCACTGCCAACACAGAGTTGACATCGCCCTACATTATGAAAGCCCGCGTTCTCCTAACCATGCGAGCGGGCAATGCCAACGATGTAGCATCCGCATTGTCTAATACACGCGCTGTCTTGGGTGCACCGATCACGGCAGCCGGAGCCAAAGGGTACCGCCAATCGTACGACGCGTTGTTGGATCTTCATATGATCCACGAAATGGAGCTCATTTATGATGCCATCTCTACGACTGTTCCCCGTTCGCAAGCTCGGCGGGAGGCGATGAAATCGCTCGGTGCTTGTCTCGCTGCTCGGTTTGACGCCACGCTTCCCAATTTCCGTGTCCGACAAGCCGTCTTGAGCATGCGGCGTACGGCGTTTGCACTGAGGTCAGTGAGACAAAACCGCGCTCGGTGCTCTCCAGAATGTTGACGGTCGTTTTACATAGTCCTAATACGACGCCGTTGATTACCAAGGTGATTGGCCAGTCGTGGATCGCGAGCGCCAAGATCGCGCGTAAAGCCAAGCAATGGCAGACTGCTTATTCGGCCACGCTCCAAGCGCAACAAAGCAATGCCCGATTCTACTTTATGGAGAGTGCGAAACTCGTCAAAGCAACGGGCGAACCATTGCGCGCGCTGCAGGAGCTTGAGAATTCGATGCGTTTGAGCGGTCTGATGGAGGATCCGGACACGATCGACTTGACGTCCGATGATGACGCCGAACTAAAATGCATGAGGGCCAAGGCGAGAGCATTCTCCGTGTTTCGTTGTTTTGTTTTGAGAGTGACTCTGCTTATCGTTCGTCGTAGGCTCATATTTTGCGGGCGCGCTGGATGAACGAGTCGGATCGATACGAGCCTTCGCAGCTGTTGAAAGTATTCCAGAACGCTTCGGGCCAGGGCGCGATGATGGAAAGCGCATTATATCATCTCGGAAGGTTTCATGACCAGTCCTTCAAACAACTCGTTGGACCGGATGACGAGCGGTATGCAAAGAGACAATTTTCTTGGAGCAAGAAAAACAAATTGACGTCGTGGTGATAGGGGTATTCGCATGAATGCGCATACAGTCAGGAACTACGCCAGAGCTGTGGGCTTGGGCTCGAAATACGTCTATCAAGCGATACCACGCATGCTTACGCTTTGGTTAGACATTGGGGAGAACCCGAAAACGGCGACGCATTCCGTTTTCTCAAAGATTCATACTGCCATATGTCAGGCGGTGGAAAGCGTTCCGGCATACAAGGCACGTTCTCTTTATACCAGACGAGTCACTTTGGCCAGCGCTGAACCTCGCGGCAGTGGTTCACAGCGTTCCCCCAAATCGTGTCTAGAGTGGGACATAACAACCCAGGAGTGTATCAAGTTTTGTCAAGGATTATCAGCAAGGTCATCCGTGAATACCCCCATCAAGCGTTGTGGCTCTTCGCGTCCGTCGTCAAGTCAACCAAGCACAATCGGGGGTCGCGTGGACGAGCGATACTGGACACTCTCCGGGTACGTCGTTTTTCCAATTCTACACTGTGAGTTGCTCGCCTATCGTCGCGAACATGATAGGACGATCCCGCAAATGCCAACACGGAGCTCCCGATACTGATCACACAATCGCACGCGATGACGGAGGAGCTACTCAAACTATGCAACCACCCCATCGACGAGGATCGCAAAATGCTCTATATGAGTCGCGAATTCTCACAGTTGGCGTTGCTGGGAAAATCGAAGTTGCTCATTCCACTCCAGGAATCGCTCACTGCCAATTTACCACCCGCGTCTTCGACGACGGAGAATACGACACACGTACCTTTTCCGAGCGCTGCACCGACTTTCGAGGGTAAGTGGCACCGTTTTTTTGGGAAGCCTCGTCGTGCTGATGCTTGTCGTTGTTGTGTTTTAGATTTTTCAGACGAGATCGAGATCATGCGATCGCTTGCGAAACCGCGGAAGATCACGATTCACGGATCGAACGGGCAGACGTACATGTTCCTCGGGAAACCCAAGGACGATCTTCGAAAGGATGCGAGGTTGATGGATTTCAACGCGATCATCAACAAACTGCTGAAAGCCAATTCGGAGTCTCGAAGGAGGCAGCTTCGTAAGTTTGTCTTGCAGGACACGAATTAACGTGGTTGGACTGGACACCTCTCTCATTGGCTCAGATGTCCGTACGTATGGTGTGGTGACACTCAACGAGGAGTGTGGCTTCATACAATGGGTTCCAAACACCATTCCCATTCGTCCTGTGTTAACGCGGTATTATGAAACGAGACGAATCAAGGGCTGGGTGAGTGCAGAGGTTTTTTTCTCTCCAAGCCGGCCTGTATACTGACATGCGACAACGTCGGGACAAACAAGTCCAATGAGATGGGTGAGGCCTTCAGAAAGATCAAGGATGCGTCAGAAAAAGACGCCGCAGAATTGTTTGAGACGCGGATCCTGCCCATGTACGTCCTATCATTCGAGGGTTTCTATTGAGGTGGGGGGGAGAGTGTGTTGATGCTAATGTCTGTCCTAGATTCCCTCCCGTGTTTCACGAATGGTTCGTGGAGACTTTCCCTGAGCCATCGGCATGGCTTTCTAGTCGGTTGACGTACGGGCGAACGGCAGCGGTGATGTCGATGGTTGGATTCATCCTAGGGTAAGTCCCCATCCTTCAAGCCGAACCGCCAAAAAGAAAAAGAAATTCATTGTTGCCCCTAAAATGGGGGGCCCTCAACAGACTGGGTGACCGACATTGCGAAAACATTCTCCTCGACACCAACACGGGTGACGTCGTGCACGTCGACTTCAACTGTCTATTCGAAAAGGTACGTTCACCAATTCCTATCGACGCTTTTTTGTTTTGAAATGCTCATCCGCACAACGCTCGCGCCAAACTTCAAACATGAATAAAAAGGGCAAAACCTTGGAAGTCCCCGAACGCGTCCCCTTTCGTCTTACACAAAACATGATCGACGGATTGGGCGTGACGGGCGTCGAAGGCGTCTTTCGGATTGCGTGTGAGATGACGATGCAGCTGTTGAGGGATAACAAGGACTCGTTGATGAGCGTGCTCGACGCGTTCATCCATGATCCACTTGTGGAATGGGAGGATGAGAAACGCAAAATGGTGAGTTTTTTTTTTTAGGGGAGCCTATCACGTCTCGTTCTGATAAATATACAAATTAAATACAGGACCGCGCTCGACGGAACGCAGTCAGGTCTTCGACGGATCTGCGTCACCTGGCCAAGAACGCGCTTCGACCGATCGAACGGAAACTGAGAGGGGTGTATTCACCCTCGAACATCAAATCCCGGAATCATATTGGGAGTGGAGGGGCAGGCAGTGGTGAAGAGCGAGAGATTTCGACGAGTAATTTGGTGGAGATGTTGATTCAGGAAGCGATTGACAGTGCGAATTTGGTATGTGATTCTGGTCCTTTGATGTGCGTTTTTACTTACGGTGGCGTGGCAGGCCAAGATGTATCCTGGATGGGCTGCGTGGCACTAAAAGGGTGGAGATAATCTAGCAGTGTGTAACATTTTGTCACGGTTTGTGAGAATCAGTGCGACGACGGTCAGGTTAAACAACCATTTTGACTGGTTTCACGCAGGGCAATCGAACGTCACGACGACGATGAGTGTATGCTTCAATTGAAGGAAAGCGAGAATCGACTCTATGCGTATATTTAATCCTTTTTCATTGGCTTGGTCTGGAGCGGGAGGTTTGTCCGTCAACGATTCGAGGATATGCGTAGTTCGGAAAGGACATACAAAGACGAGCGAGTAGATGCCATAGGCAGTACCAGCCATGCCGACTGCAAAGACGCTAAAGTATAACCCTGTCGCGTGGTCCATGTTAACATGCTGCTTAGAGGGCATTCACAAAATGAAGCGGATGCGTACCCAGGAAGAGCCTTGCCCGTGCTGGCCGCATGTAAACGGGCAAGTGGGACGACTGAAGAGATGCGGGTGAGCGACGGGTGGTTCGAGTCCGACGTTTTACGACGACATACTTGGAACACCTTTTGCTGGTCTAGCACGGCGTTGGGACCTAGATTTATTTTTTCAACGAGAGAAGCGGTTCGATGATGGAGATGGACGTACGGTTGACCAGGGAGTCGAGGAACATGGTGAGTATGGACAGTCGGGGCAGTCACCTGTGAGTCTGGTTCTATGCGAGGGTCGGAGTCTGAACGGCGTTTGGGATCCGAGCCTGCCCGATGCGTATGCATATGACCCATGGCAGACCGTGTCCGCGTCCGAGTACGTCCCCCCAACCACATCCCATGGCGCCGCTTTCCTTCTCAACCTCGTTGGTTTTGTAGGGTGTGACGATACACAGACCGGTCATATATGGGAACACAGCGACGGTGTTAACCCCCGCCGAGAAGGAACTCGCGCCAGAGGGTCACACCCATCGATGGACGGTGGCCGTAAGAGGGGCTGCGAGCGCACTAGACTCAGACATCGTCGGAGGCGCAGACGATCTGGGGTACTTTATCAAACGCGTCACGTTCAAGCTCCACGAGACGTATTCCAATCCGTCCCGAAGTGAGTTCCCTTTTTTTTTTTTTTCTTCTCGCCATTTGTGACGCGCGGGCTGGGGTTTGTTGGGGGGATATACAGACATCGATAAACCACCGTTTGAAGTCTCGGAGACAGGGCACGTCTTTCTCGTGAAACCACTGACTCGGATGGTCATGTTGACGCTACGAACAACAGCTGGGGCGAGTTTGAAATCCAAATTCGAATCAACTTCGTGGCCGAGTCGGGCGAGAAAGCGATCACGCTCTATCACCATCTCAAACTACATCCTTGGACGATCACCTTTCCGATCCCAGGCTCGACCTTGACAGCTGAACCCGACATTCCGTCTCCCGAGAACGCAGCCAAGCTCGGACCCGTGCATTCATGGCAATACGACGAAATCGTCTTCTCAGATCCGTTCCAGTCGTTTCTCGCGTTGCTCACCGCCCACCCACCGACTCCACTCCCGAAAAGCACCAAGAGGCCCGTTCCGTTCCATACGTCGAATCCGTCGTCTCTACAAGAAACGAAAAGGTTGGGTGTGCCAGAGTTTACGAGTGATATGGAAAAGGAAGAATCGGAGCGGTTTGAGGAGGCGCGGGGAAAGATTATCAAGGAGCAGGAAAAGTGGAGGGGTATTTTGATTGAACGAGAAAAGGAGCTGGAGGGACTGCAGAAGTTACTTGCGTCGAGGGAGTGACCTCTCTGCTTTCTTACCGAGTGCCCTTGACTTGCAACACATGTCTACAACGTGAGAGCGTCGTACAACAATAAATTGGTCTCAGCCCACACTCGAGTGCCTTCGTCCCTAACCATGTCCGACCGCTACCTATCTCGCAAACAAGTGAGCAAATCCTACAGGCCTCGTAGCTATGTAAGTCTCCCCTGCCCCGCCCAGACTTGACCCCTCCACCTCACCATCCTTTTTTTTTCCACGCCCGTCCCCCCACCGACGACATTGACGCAGGTCATGTCCCCAGGCCTCCTCCGCGCTCGTGCTCCCTTTCGTCTCTCAAACGCCCTCACCGGATTCGTCCTCGCAGGGTTTGCAACGGCCGTATGGGCATACTCGATTCGCGCCGTCAAGCAAGACGATTTTTCAGACGTGGACGAGGAGGCGCGGGAGATGATGAAAGGGAAGCAGACGGAGGGTGGTGTCGGCGTGAATGGAGATGGAGATGTGGACGTTGTCGGCGCCGACGCGAGCCTCGTCTCTCGAGAACGAACGTCTCCTTTGGCTTTGGCTTCGACTCCGGATTCGAAACCGACTCGGGCTGACACACTACTGCGTTCCCAATCTCGATCTCAAGCCCGGGGGGTGCTCGCACCCATTCTCGATCGCACTTTCCCGCACCTGCTGGATCCGACGCGGAAGACGCTCGTGTGGGGTGCACCCCCGGTGGATGACCTCGGAAGAGTGTGTCTACAGGGTTCGACCGACGAACGGTGATAGCGTGCGCGGTCCGTCTTGGAGTATACTTTATCCGTACGTGAAGGACGGGACTGGGACAGGTATAAAGGGCTCGTGGATGTCAATTAGACGACAATGTAACACGGTAGAGCAAACACGAAAACGGGGCGGTTTTAAAAAGCGAGGGGAATATGTCTATCGAAAAGGTATCCATAGCATGCATCTGGGACTTTGCGTGTCTACGACCGTCCTGTCAGAAAAGCATACATGTCGACAAACAAACGGATATCGGCCACGAGAGATGGAAGTGTGGTTGAACACGAGAACTGTGGTGGATATCTAAGAGACGAGTACGAACACCGAAAACATCATACAACCCATGCACTACTTCTGCACACCAAGGCAGGAGGAGGGTGCCGGGGCATTTCGAACCCCCCACCAGCGAGGGTCTGGAGAAGTCATGCACAAGGCAATCTTCAACCTGCCCATCCACGTCATTCATTAGATATATGCATCGCACGTGCCATGCAACTCACCTGGGCACTCCAAACCTTGGACCGCGTCTTCACACGACGATACCCATCCGAATGAGGCCTTCCTTGGCAGCTTCGTTCCGCGCTGATTTCTTGGTGCTGCCTTTTCCCCGGCCAAAGACCTCGCCATCGACTTCGACGCGGACGGCCCAGATAGGGGTGGTGGTTGTCCCCTCTGCCTCGCATTCGTCGTACACCCACTCGACCTCGCGCCTCGCTTTCTGAATCTGCTGGTTGAACAATGCCAGATGGCCCGTCGTCGTGGGCGTGCCCGATGCATGCGGATGGTGAAGTGAGTGCCGGTGCGCCGGGGTCGAGGGTGCACCCGTGATTTTTTTGAATCCGTTCGATGCAGGGGTCGACGAGGTCGTGTCTGAACTCGATGAGGATCCAGAGGAGGCCGATGAAACGCTCGTGCTTGGGGCAAGAGGGGGTGAAACCGGGGCGGGAAGCGGAGGAAGCCCGTGTTGTGTCCGGACGCGGATGTATGCTTCGTTGGTATAGGGTTTGAACAGCACCTTGAGCCACTTTTCGACTGTGGTGAGGCCCTGGTCGAGATAGAGCCCTCCCACGTAAGACTGTCCACGAGGGGGAGAGATGTTGTCAGTAAGCAAGGTTTCCGACGAGCGATCTGTACAAGACTGACTTCGAAGACGTCGGCTGTGGAGGGCGTGTAAGAGGAGCGACGGTTGTTAAAGCTAGAGGGTAGACTTGCCTTGTATGTTGATACTGGCCCTCAGGGTGATCGCTTGAGCGGGATGCAGCTTGAGTAGTGCTGGCAGCTCGTATCGACGCGAAATATCTGCGAGTGTGGTATTTCCAACGATAAGGGCACGGACTTTCTATATAGCGAATGATGGATAAAGAAGGCGAGGGGCGCCATGTTCGGAAAAACGGCACGAACCGTGGAAGGGCCGACACGCAGGTTGGGGTACATGTCTAGGAGGAGGCCAGTCACAATAAGCCCGAGGACGGAGTCGCCCAAATGTTCGAATCTGGGTGCGCGGGAGTCGTTTAGCATCCCGAGATGCTGCGTCAGTGGAGCTCACTTTTCGTTGTCGGGACTGGGATCGTCGGGATGGTCTTCAAAGACGTGGTTTGGGCGGGCGTAGAAACTGCGGTGGGTGAATACCCTCGTTCGGATGTCGTCGTCGTGGATGGGAGGCAGGGGCGGAAGGGGGTTCTCGTTTGTGAAGGTGGGACTGAGGGCAGCGGGGGGGCTGGAGGAGATGTCGACGTTTGGGTCGGGGAACCAGTGGGACACGGTGTAGTCCATGTTCGACAAGGGACGGGAGCGGATTCGGGTGGACGTGAGTTTCGTGCAGGTTCGGACGGAGACGGAGCAGAGGGCGAGGACGTACTTGATCGTCATGTCGTCGTGGGCGTGTATCGCACCGACATCCATTCTGTCGCCGATTCGGAGACTCCGACCGAGCAACAACGAAAGCCGCTCGAGCAGTCCGAGGTACGGTCACCATCGATCTCCCACAGCTGTCTCGCGACGAGTCGCCATTGGTTCACGAAGTCATCGGCTTTCTCAGCCTTGTCGTCCACAGATCTCGTCTCACGCCCACGGTCAACATGGTGTCAGGGATCGCGATGTAGTGCAACATGAACATGCGTGTGTTTGCTATTGGACGCCGTTGGAACATCCAGATCCTGAAACGCAACCAAGTGACGTCGACCCTCGCACCCGCTCGTAATATCCGCAAGCGATCGTCGAGTGAGTGGCACCTGTTCTCATGAAAGGTGGGATGGCGTCGACGAATTCACGTCACGAACGGGCATTTCCGTGTCATTTCGTCGATTCGGTACGACATTCGTTTCCAGCAACAACTCCAGCGTACATAACCGACGTCTATGCCGTATGTAGCGGCGGCCGTACCCATTTGTTCACTGTGTTTCCGCTGCCTGGAGCCAGATCAGGCACCTGTGAATTCAAGAGACACGACGACCGCACCTTGGCTTTCGATTTCATCGCAAAGTAGTCCTTGTGCAGTCCACATTCCGTCTTTTCGGCTCTACCTGCCCATCGTCCCGCACGTTCGCCCGCATCTCCCTTCCCACTCTTGACTGTACTGTGCCAATCGCCAACGCTCTTGTATCCCTGATCGAGTAGTTTGTTGCGTGGGACGTCGTTTGCTTTGATGTATTCATCGACTTGTGCGAACTTCCACGCAAAGAGCGGGTTGAGCTTGAGGAGACCGGTGATGTCGACCTCGAGCGGTTGGAGAGAGGCACGATCGGCACCTTGGGATGCACGTCGACCGGTGATGACAGCGCGGACGTCCAATTCCTGATAAGCGCGCTGGGCGGGCTCGACCTGCCACGGGACACTGGAGAGTGAGAGAGGCGAGGCACGAGAGGCACGAACGACTGACCTTGACCGCGAAATCATACGTGTCCTCGTCGCGCTCCCAAAACCGCTCTCCCCTCTTGTTCTCGAAATCCGCCACGCTCGCGCATCCCTCGGGTTTAAACACGTTCACGTGGACTCCGTACCGCCTCTCGACCTCCGCCACGAGCGCGTACGTCTCGGGAAAGTGATAGAGCGTGTCGATGAAGACGAGGGGTGGCCTGGCGGCGGGGGTGGGTGCGATTTTGGAGAGCATGTCGATGGTGGCGAGGCCTGTGAGACCGAATGCGGTGGTTTGGTAGAGATGGGGGATGTGGGCGAGGGCCCATTGGAGGATTTGGGGCGGGTCGAGGGGGCGGAGGTGGTCGTTGACCGCTGCGAGTGTCTCTGGAGAGAGTGGGAGTTCGAGCGGGGTGTCGAATGGCATCGTGGGCGAGTCGGGGCTATGGGAAGGGGACATCGGCCTGATATTTATCATCCCATCCCTGCGTACACACGACTGACACGAGAGACTCGCACGCGACGGGTCCCGACAGGAGCGACCTACGACCATGGAATACTACAAACCCCGTCCTGAACCCATACAACCCACCCAACCAGCCCCATCCAACTCCGTCCCATCCACCCCCGTCGCTGCCACGGCCGCACCCGCCGTCACCGTCGCCGCCCCCGTCCTCGCGAGCCAGCCCACCAAGCGCCCCGATGGACAACGAGACTACAAGTATACACAGGAGATCTCCCAGATGGTGCGCGGCGCGTTCCCTCCCTACCACGCTCAACCCCAAGCCAAAACCGTCGCTCGTTCTTAGATGTTCGTCTTTGGGGAGATCCAGGATCCGAATCACGAGACCGTGAATCTCGTCGAGGACATCGTTCGCAGTCAGCTCATCGAACTCGTGAGGAACACCCTCGCACCGGCCGTTTCGTTCCACTGACTTTGGCTCTCAGATCCTTCAGGCCCGCGCACTCGCCAACCGTCGAGGAGCCCGTTATCTCACAGCCGAAGATCTCATCTTCCTCATCCGACACGACAGAGGCAAAGTTAACCGTCTCCGTACATACCTCTCGTGGAAAGACGTTCGCAAGCACGCCAAGGACAATGGTGGCGACGGCGGTGCAGGGGTCGAAGTCGAAGCGCTAGAGGACGGTGCCGACGGTACGTACTCTTTTCCCCCCATCGGTCTTTCCTGACATGCCTTTCTGTCTTGTAGACAAACTGACAGCCAAGGCGCAAAAGATCACCATCAAGCTCCCTTGGGAAATCTCGACCATCTACTCTGAAGTCCTCCGACAATCAGGCCACCAATCCGACGACGAGGAAGACGAAGACGATATCGAAGCGCACGAAGCTTTAATCCAGCGCTTGAAAGAAGCCGACGACGTGACGCGAAAAATGACGCGCGAAGAATACCAACATTATTCCGACTGTCGACAAGCGAGTTTCACTTATCGCAAAGGTACGGATCGCTTTTTCTTCGCCTCACACCGCGGGGAATCATGCTGAGTGACTCTGTACAGGGAGGCGATTTCGAGATTTCTTGAACCTGCCTTCACATCTCGATTTGAAAGCCAACGACGACACGATCGACATTGTTGGCTTTCTTGCATTCGAGATGGTTCGCTCTCTCACCTTGGCAGGCCTGGACGTAAAAAAAGCGCTCGACGAATCTTACCTACGAGACGATTATCCCCCCTCGTCTTCCTCCCCTCTCGGAAAACGCAAACCCACCAATATGGGCATGGACGGGGGGAAACGCGCTCGAAGAGACGGTGGGGACGACGAGGACGACGATGCGGAGGATGCACCCTTGCCAACGAGCTCGCTGTTCCTTCCACCTCCCGAAGCACGGACGGCGTTGCGGCCCGAACACATTCAAGACGCGTTTGCGCGGATGCAAGGGGACTGGGCACATCATCGGAGTGCTGGAATGAGGAATTGGAGGGGTGGCTTGGTTCGGACGAGGGTCAGCTTGATCTGAAGTGGGGTGTGTGGCTGCATGTATGCGTTCGAGTTCATCTTCTTTTTTCTAGCTTTCTGTGAATGTCCAACTAAGTACATCGGGCTTGTCCATCATATTCAATCATAGGCTTTCATCCCTTCTTCCATCAGCATCTATATCAAACGACGAGTTGATGTCCCGAAAGTAAGTAGTGGCTGTCGTCGCGGGCTCTCTATTTCGGTCAGAGCGACGACGCCCTGCGTCTTTTCCAGCATGTACCCCGAGGGATCGGTGCGCAATCTAGATGGAATCTGGCAACTGGAAGTCAACTGAAGGACAGCAAGACCGCGTTGACGTCCACTCATTGCCTGGGTCATCCCAACGAGGTCCTAGCTGGGATCCGAATAAGAATAAGCGCCAATGACATGAGGCGTCTGCGTGGCCGAGAACAGAGAAACGTATTCGTGCAGTCCGACTCTCTCCACGACTCGACCTGGACACTTTTGCTTCTGCACACTGCTAAACCTACGGGCTTGCGCAACCAGAGAGGATGTCATCAATGACGAACGGTGTGTAGCAGTCTTCGAGAGTGATTATACGATGCTGACAATCAATAAGAACGCACGATGGTGCTTGACGCCGGCGGCTCTAATTGGGTGTGGGCAGTCGCTTTCCATCCTGACGGAATGCATTTATTCAGCGGGAGTTCGGATGGGATTCGACGCTGGCGGGTTGCAGATGGTCAGGAGGTGGGAAAGCAACAAATGAACAGGACCAACGCCATTTCTGCGTCAAGGGATCATAAGTGGCTAGTATGCGGGACTGAGAAGGGGGCAAGCGTCTGGGACGCGGAAATCCAGGAAAAGGCCATCGAGGTGGAGGGCACAAAGAATGTGGTGGCTGTAGACATCTCGCCCGACGCCAGCAGATTTGCCACCGGTACCTCATCCGAAGATGGCCAGGAAGCGAACATCTGGGATATTGTCACCGGCAAGAGACTGGTAGGCCCACTCCAACACGATGACCCGAACAGTAGCGTCGTAGGAGTCAAATTCTCCCCGGATGGCGAACGCCTTGCCACTGCCTGCGGGGCCTATGTCCGTGTCTTCGACAGTCGAAACGGTGACCAACTCATGACGATCAAGGCCGACGTGAATTCTGGCTACCGTTTCATCACTCCCATTGCATGGTTGAACAGCGGACAGAAAATTTTTGTTGCATGTCAAAATAAAGTAATCAAGGCCTTTGAGGTGTCCAGTGGGTCCCTACTGGCCGAGTCGCAGGTTGACGATTCGCACACTGACAGTGGCTCGAGCTCGCGACAGTGTATCTCTCTAGCTGCGAATGGGAAGTTCCTTGCTTCCATCCTATCAGGATCCATCGTGTTCTGGGATGCTTCAACACTAGCTCGGATTGGCCCAGTCATTGACGACAGCCAAGGGTCATGGTCAATTGCACTCTCCGCAGATTCTAGCTATCTTGCCACTGGAAGAAGTGGTGGGAAAATCGCAATTCGCGATCTCAATGGTATTCTTCCAGACTCCTATGGACCTTTCCATGTAAGTAATTATGCTGTTGGCACGTTGGATAAGGCACACATTGCCGTTCCCCTGTTTTAGGTACCTACTCAAGAGGACATCGACTTGGAGACACTGGTAGGAGCTTGTCACCCTGACACTGAGGGAATCACACTGACTCTTGCATTCTCACAAAGGAACACCCCACGACGCCAAGTCTGCCAAAGTCGGAGAACCACAGCGAAGTCGGTGATGATGATTTGCTCGAGGTAAGAGTTCATCCATTCCTTTTCGACTCTGGTTTTCATGACCCCGTCACAAGGCCGAGGTGCCAACTAATGCACCTGAACCCACGTTTGACTATGATGAGGTCTGTGCTGATTTCACCGTACTCTTGCTTTCGTGTTGACGTCGCTGGAGCCGTCATCCCCGGCATCCTCCGCTCATTATCGCGGGGGTGAGGTAATACTGCCAGGCTCGTCGACCTCCCCTCCCGAAGCGACTTGTCCCGAGGAACATTGTGATAATGGGGAGTCCTCTGTGGGCATCTCGGTCGTTAAAAGGTGGTTTCAGACGATGATGAAGAGGGACAAGAACCAGAGTTTGCATCAGCCAGATCGCCTTTCCAGATTGCTTGGTCGGCCTGCCAATCCCCAATCCCGTTCCAACTCACCGGCGAGAGAGAATACTGCAAATGAGCGACCTTCATGGATGGCTGCGGCTAAACGTAAGCCAGTGAGTGTTCTCTTCTTCGGTAGACGAACGGTGCGCAGTGTGTCTGACGAACCATGTCAGCGAACGGTTGCAGTATCCTTTCGAAAAGAGCCCGCGAAACAAAAACAAAAACAAAAACAAAAACCAGTAGATCAGGCTCGTCGATTGCTCAGTTTGTTTGTCGCCACTGATGTTCATCTTGAGCCACAGCCTAAAACGGATACCAAGGCTGCTGAAACGAGCCATTCGAACAAGGACCCCTCCACTAGCGGGCAGGATCGTGTAGATCCAAAGACAGTCGACCCTGTGTGTAATTCTCGCGACGATAGAACCCGTCGTGACAGCTCATTTTTCACTCACTTTTTATTAGGGGCAGCAAGCGAACGATGCATCTCAGCCCTCGGCTGTGCCAACGGGGGTTCATGTCATGGTACGCGTTCACTTTTTGTTAGCTTTGATTGTTATACTCACGGTGAGGTACATCAGCAAGAAGCAGGCGACGTTACTGTTTCAGTCAGGTTCAAGTTCAACTTGCCTGCATGGATATTGTGCCGGAGCCCTGTCAGCGAAGACGGGACTCATTGATTTATGAGTTTGACTTTGGACAGTTGTTACGCCGCTCTCCGAGTTCGAGTTCGAGTTATCTTACAGCATTCCTACCAGCTATGATATGTACATGCATCTGTGAGCTGGTTCAAATATCCCCTCAGCGGTTGTATACTAGTACTAGACACCTCGCTCTGAAGATCCCGAAGAGCTTTCAAAATTCAGGGCGTGACGAAGCTAGGGCACTGGTACGATGATTGTGTGCATGTTGTCGTTGAACCCGAAATTCCTCGCCTGCTTGATCTCACCAGTCGCAGTCGAAAGCATCAATAATTGTAGGATGATGCGGAACCAACGCGAGAAGTTCGTCGCGAGTCGGAGATGCAGATTGATTCGAATGCGGGTCAATTTTGAAATGAGGTGGAAGGGTTGGATCGTGCATGACCTTTTCTAGCTTTCTGTGTATGTCCAACTATCGTACGCACGCTTGCAGCCATAATTGTGTATATTTTTGTTGAACCTGGGATGCCTCGCCTGTGCGATCTCACCGATTGGTGGTCTCGGGAGGATGAATGATCAGCTTTGTCGCACTTACGCCGTCCGCTAATCGCTCCAACCCACCCACGATGCCATTCAACCCTCCTCGCAACACCTCGGCATGATTCGGCTACAAATGCATTCCCTCGCGCGTCAAACAAACCGCTGTCGATGACCACAAGGAACATCACACACCCACCTTGATCTTCCCCTACTCCAACCACGCCGTCAACGCGATCGAAAATTTGGCTCCCAGCACACGGTTCGGTGGTGAATGAAAAGAGCCAAGGACAGAGAGGATCTTTTTCCCACTCCCGTCGTCATCCCCACCCACCTGGGGTCGGCCGACGACCGCGAGGGTACCTCCGGGTGCCAAGAGTGCGTAGGCAGCTTGTTGTGTTTCTTGTAGAGACACCGCATCAAAGATGTATGTCACGGGGGAGACGGCGAGCTGGCGGACGCACTTTATGAGCGCGGCGTTGGGCAGTTTGCGATCGAGGACGTGCGTTGCGCCGAGAGAGAGGAGCAAGTCTTGGTTGTGGAGCGAGGCGGTCGCGATGATGGGTGAGAAACCGGACAGTTTGGCGAGTTGGATCGCTGTGTGTGAAAAAGAGAGTGTATTGTATCGGCATGCAGGCACGATGTAGTTGCCCAGAGGGGTCGTGGGCATACCTTGCTGACCGAGAGAAGCTGCACCACCGAATATAACAATGGGTCGGTCCGCATATTTGCCAAGGCCACCTTCTTCGAATGGCGGGGTGAGCGCTATGCCCTCTGGTTGTTGGGCATAGGTGGCCACCGCAAATGGGTTGAAAGCAACCGAGACGGAAGCAGCTTGGTCAAACGACAGATTCGGTGGAATCTATGCACGGTTTCGTCAAACGAGAGAAGCAACGCACGAAATGGTCAACCCCAAACCTTGCTCGTAAGCTCTGCATCTCCCAAACAATACTCTTGGAACGAAGAGGTCTTGTTCCCAAGAGACGTTTGGAAGAACCTGGGCACGTGTGCGCGCTAAGTACGAGCACGCCATGGGTCAAAAAAAAAGAGTACAGACACTTTGTCGCCTTGCGCCAAGTTCACGACCCCATCGCCGACTTTTTGGACGACGCCAGCACCCTCCTCGCCAAGGATAATGGGGTACTCTGTGATCTCAAAAAAGCCCGACTCTTGAATTTGTATGTCAAGCGGATTGAGTGCACTCGCTTCGAGTTTGACGAGAATCTGGCCCGGACCGGGCTCCGGAATCTCATTCTTGCCCAATTCAAACTCGGCACCAATTTTTGGGAGCCAAAGCGCTTTCTGGATGGCCATTGAGGACGTGTTCACGTTTGCTGTGGATTCCAGGGATCGGTGAAGTTATAGAGGGGAGAAAATGGTGTTTACCTCAGTGCTCGAACCCTTTATGTACGATCGTCGAAGCTAATCGCCGTACTATAACCACGACATCACTGAATCAGCTGACGAGCGTCGACAAGATGCAATGCAACACACCAAGCTGATATACATCGTATGATCACCGATGCGTCCTCTCCGTCTCGTGCACGCAAAGGCGATTGCCGTATCATATTGCAAGGGCGTTTTTCGAATCACTTGATAAACTGCTAAGTCTATACCTGTAGAGATATTCAGTAATGTCAAAAAAGCGAGGTAATTTGTTTACATACAATTGGAACCCAGACAATAAAGAAGTTCACAATTGGCTTGAAAGTTGAAACGCAGATGCAATGGTTGCCTTCACGAAGGAGGTGGCGTGGAGAGCTGCCAGCTCCCGGATCCCCGTTGGAGACGCCCGACTGAACTCCTGCCCCTAGCTACCTGGCTGGGACTCGGATGAGCCGATATGGTGAGTCATTGGTGACAACCTGCTCTTTTGCAGCTCGTGGAATAGGTCTGCGTTTTCGACCATTTGCTGGGTTACATAACTGTGGACAGGCTGGTCGGGCCTGCACCTCGGGGTCGCTTCGTTGTCGTAATCAGTGTGCCTGTGGAGCCTATGTCATACGCATCGGGTTGGCTCAGGGTGTTGTTTAATGGACGTCAGAATTAGACATATTGAGTGACATAAATACCTGAGGTCTGCTTAGTGAGCCATGAGCATAGGCAGTGCTGCCGGAAGGTGAGGTGACCTTGAAGGCGAGTCCAAGGTGAACTGTACCTCGGCCGATACTTTTACATTGAAATAATCTACCCGCAATGAAGCTGTATGATAACTCACAATTCCGTACACTCACTATTTTCGCCGAGTGCTGACTTGAAGGGTCGGAGAGATGCCACGGTGGCGGAAATTTGCTGAGCTGAGATGACCGTTGAATAAAGAAATCATGACAATTTCTAAAGGCCCATCGATAATTGTCTGACGATTGCAGGATGATACCCCGTTTACACTTCTTGTACGCCACTAATTATGATTCACTTAATAGCGAATGAAACCATATCAGTGCTTAGTATCTGATCACTGATCACTTAGTAATCTGGAGTCTCTGCTGGACGAACAACAAGCTTCGTCGCGCTAACGCCATTCGTCTCCAATCTCTTCAATCCAAGTATGATACCCTTCAAACCCCCTGGCAACACCTCGACTTTGTTCGGCTGCGAATCGAGCACGCTCAACGTCAGCCGAATTCCATCATCATCGAATTACCAACACAGGCGAAAGTGGTACATGCACACCTTGATCGCCCCTTCGGCAAGCCACTTTGTGAGCGCATTGGAAAACTTGGCTCCGAGTGCACGGTTCTGCGGAAAGTGAAAAGACCCGATCACCATAAAGACCTTTCTGTTGCCTTCCTCTCCGTTGACCTGTGGCTGGGTGACAACAGCAAGGGTACCCCCTGGAGAGAGCAGAGAATATGCAGCCTGTTGTGTCTCTTTGAAGGAGACCGCGTCGAATATGTAAGTGATAGGGGCATTGGTTATTCGAGCGACTTGTTCTCTCAGAGTATCAGCAGAAAGCTGTCGATCGACGACGTGCGTCGCTCCGAGGGAGATGAGAGAGTCTTCATTGTGAAGCGACGCTGTCGTAATGATGGGCGAGAAACCGGACAACTTTGCAAGTTGGATAGCTGTGTGCGATAAAGCATTTTGGTAAGAAGACTCGGGCCAAGTCGGAGGTCAATGCTCGTACATACCGTATTGGCCAAGGGAGGCGGCGCCTCCCATAATGACGATGGGTTTATTTGCATACTTGCCCGAACCTCCTTCTTCGAATGGTGGGGTGAATTCCAGCCCTCGTGGTTGTTGGGCATAGGTGGCCACTGCAAACGGGTTGAAACCCGTGGCGATGGAAGCGGCCTGTTCGAACGAAACGTTTGGTGGAATCTATGGAACGTTCCGTCAAACAAGGAAAGTAGACACAATTGAGCACAGCTAACCTTGGTAGCAAGCGCTGCGCTCGTTAAGCAGAACTCTTGATATGTAGTATATTTGTTCCCAAAAGACGTTTGGAAGAATCTGACGATGTGCGAATGATGAGTACTAGCACAACGACATGCCACCTCGAATGAGTACTGACACTTTATCGCCTTGCGACAAGCTGGTGACCCCATCACCGACTTTTTGCACGACACCCGCGCCGTCCTCGCCAACGATGGCTGGATATTCCTTGACCATGAAAAAGCCCGACTGTTGAGTTTTCCATTCAAGCGGATTCAGTGCAATTGCTTCGAGCTTGATGAGGACTTCCCCAGCGCCGGGCTCAGGAATCTCTGTCTTGCCCAGTGTAAACTCAGCACCGACTTTTGGGAGCCAAAGTGCTTTCTGAGTGTCCATTTCGAGTGCGTCTTACTGTCGATATCGAAAGATTTGTGAAAGGAGAATAGAAGTACCATCCCCTAACGCTGTTTATAGCGGTCATGGTGGCCATCGCCATAAGCATGACATGACTGTCAATAAGTCAGCCCCTTAGTGGTGATCGACAAGAACTTACATACGAAGCTGAGAGAATACATACGTCCTGCTCACGCAGCTGGCATCAATGACAACACTGTTTTGTATGTATGCGAGCTGTGACCTGTGATAATGAATTGCCGCCTCCCGTGTCTAGTCAGCATTAATGACTGCATCATAGGTTGACGGTCACCATAAACAATATTACCGATACACACTACTTACGATGTATTTGATGACTTAGACTTGCAACCCAAATATAGCAGGTCTGTAGGAACGAACCAACTATAATAGTCTTCCAGGAGTACACATGAAGACGGACATTTACCGTAGGAATTACCTCTAAGATACTGGTCACTGTTCGAATGTTGACTCCCAAATTCACCAACTACCAGGCCTAGCAGTTCTTCGTTCTTTTCCGTCTTCCGATATCAAAGGTGTGAACCCAAAGCATGAGAAGCCATAAATCATACACCAACAGTTCATACATGCCGATAGCCACCACCGAGTCGTACCAGCTTATTAAAACGAGGCAACCAGTCTATCAAATCACGCAGGAGTCTCGGGAGGACGAATGACCAATTTCTTCGCGCTAACGCCACTCGTCTCCAATCTCTTCAGGCCGCCCACAATTCCATTCAAACCTCCTGGCAACACTTCGACGGGATTGGGCTATAAATGGAAGCGCTTTGGTCAACCAAGCCATCTTGAACATGGTCGTTGACGATATCACAAACCTTGATCGTGCCCTCTGCGAGCCACCTCGTCAGCGCAGTCGCAAACTTGACCCCGAGTTCGCGATTAGGCGGGAGATGGAATGTTCCGTAAACCACGAAGACCTTCTTTCGACTGGTTTCGTCCTCTTTGACTAGTTTCTGAGTGACGAGAGCGAGGGTCCCACCGGGTGCTAAGAGATCGTACGCCGTCTGTTGCGTCTCTTCGAGAGAGACTGCATCGAATATGTACGTCACCGGGGTCCTGAGGATGCTAGTGACTTGCTCTTTCAGTGCAGCCGCAGGAAGCTTTCGATCGAGGATGAGCGTTGCGCCTAATGAATGAAGAAAGTCTTTATGTTGCAGCGAAGCCGTCGTGATAATCGGGCTCAAGCCCGACAGCTTAGCGAGTTGGATCGCTGCACGCCGCGATATATATCAGTAAGAAAGATGATAGATGGGGATTCGATAGTACCGTATTGACCGAGGGAGGATGCGCCTCCCATGATAATAATGGGTTGCCAGTGGTTTGCATACTTGCCGAGACCCCCTGGTTCGAACGGTGGGGTGAACGCCATGCCTCTAGGTTGTTGGGCGTAGGTGGCCACGGCAAACGCATTAAAGCAGACAGAAATGGGTGCGGCTTCGTCAAATGAGACGTTATCCGGGACCTACAGAGGTGACGTCAGGACCAACAAAGCGTTCACAAGGCCGACAAGGCCTACCTTGGAGGCAAGCTCTGCAACAGCCAGGCAATACTGCTGGAACGTCCCATAGTTAACTCCAAAGGCAGACTGGAAGGTCCTGGACGCGTCGCACGAATTAGCACTCCGGTCGAGCCATGATTCACAACATCCCCGAAATCCGAGTACACTCACACTCTGTCGCCCGTCACCAGATTAGTGACCCCAT
The DNA here is from genome assembly GCA_038093155.1 of Boletus huronensis. Taxonomy (NCBI): domain Eukaryota; kingdom Fungi; phylum Basidiomycota; class Agaricomycetes; order Boletales; family Boletaceae; genus Boletus; species Boletus huronensis. The sequence continues at coordinate 50,035 of JBBPRS010000039.1, read as the reverse complement.
CGCCGACTTTGGTAACGACACCAGCCCCATTCTCGCCAATTATCGCAGGGTACTCTTCTACCAGGAAGAATCCCCCCTTTTGGATTTTCGGGTCAACGGGATTAATTGCAGTCGCCTCGAGCTTGACAAGGGCCTCGCCGGGACCCGGTTCGGGGATCTCGCTCTCGCCGAGTGTAAACTCGGCACCGATTTCTGGGAGCCAAAGAGCCTTCTGAATGGCCATTTTAGACGCGTCGGGTGCTAGGGGGTGATGAATGTACATCTACCCCCTGTCCGAGTCCATGCAACCATTATATAGCTCCTGGCTAAGCTATTTGCTGAGTAACAAGCTAGGTCACAGGGGTCATCATCGTCATCGTCATCGACTGGGCGGAGACAAACACAGAACTCACCAAGCTGGGACGACGAGCTACTTGACACGCTACGATATCTCACAGCATGGTCTAAAGCCCCGTGAACTCTTCGTACCCTCGGCTAACCTGTTTGTTTTCCTCGGATTTTTATGTGCCCTCGGTACAGCCTAACTGTTAGCATATGACACAACTTGAAAACTTGGCAAACAGGCTGATTCTCCTACGGTCACCACCAAACTTGAAGATGTGGGCAGGTCTGAACCCACCTGTTAAACGACTATGGAGTAATCCTACCGGCGATGAATGGATGAAGCACAGTTCAAGTTGTCCAGCTTTCCACTGTATGGACTCACCACCAGGACGTCGGCGAAGTACCGCATATGTGTCGCGGAAAGCATCCGAGCTTTTGAAAAGGCACCAACAAACGAATAGTTCGAGTCAACCGCTTCGCAATATGGAAGGTGCATGACAGTACTTGCTAGTATGGATTTCCCCCAAAAAAACACACCAGGGGCGCCAGCCGCTTCGCTGACTGTAACCCTATCGACATCTCGACCTTACCCTCGACCCCACGTGAGTCAGGCAGTCAGCATTAGCGAAAGTTGCCTTCGACCCCGCCGTTCTATGCGTGCTCAGATTAAACACACATTTCCCGCTTGAGCCACCCCAAAATCTCTCCCATACCCTCTGTCTCCTCGCCATCGTCACCCCCAACCACCTCGTCGTCATCCACGAACGCGTATCGCTTGCCAATTAACCGTCGACTCAGCCTATCCAGCCCCGAACGGATACTCGCGGGTATACGAGCATCGCGGGAGAACGAAAACGAACATGAGAGTATCATTCCATGTCTTGAGTGGATCGTGGACGTCTAGATAGAGATGAGTTACCGAAAAGCTCGGTACACGCGGACGATGATATGGGAGTGCAATCTCACCAGTTGTCCCCACTGGAATGCTTTGTCGATGACATACTTAAACTCGGGGGTTTGGCCATATGCCCAGTCCCAGCTCTGAACCAAACGCATCAGCGAGCAGCTCCATGCACAAGGCAGTAATGGACTTGCCCGCAACTCGGACATGCCGACTTTAAAATATCCATCTTCGAGGTATTGCGACGTATCAGGAACAAAAAACGGCTATGAGAAATACGCGTCAGTGCCCATACGTCGCAAAGGTGACTGCCCAGATTCAAGGAGGACTAGCTCACCTCTTCGTCAATGGCATACTCCTCCCTGAACGATTTTATAACAGCGTCGACAAACGCCTCATGCGTCGCTGACGCGCTAGACTGCACGAGGTTCCGAACCGGAGAACGCACAGAGGCAACCCCTTTCGCGTGCATCGTTTCCTATAGAACAATAAACAATAAACTGACGCGCCGGGAGTTCTCGCAACGCGCCGCGTTCCCTCGGGACGCAAATCAGCGCACCGAAATTCAAAACACCAACCTACTTTGGTGGTGCGCAACAAATTGCCCAGGGTATCCAACCGCGTCGAAATGAGCATCGTCCCATGATGATACGCACGATTGTTCACAATCTTGTACGCCGAACCTGAGACGTGGATATGCACGACGAGAATACGATAGGCATGGGGTTACGCGCCCGACATGAGGATCCACTCATCTTTTCCCCGGCGACACAGATATCATTTCGTTCGTTCACGTACGCATCCACGCCGAGCGCACGGACAGCGCGCACGACGACATTCGCGGTGGCCGTTCGGTCAAACGTCGTGCGCGGGACGTGGATCGAGTAATTGGTATTACCGAGGTCCTGGTTTTTGGCAATGCATGAGCAGGGTAACCGTCCTCGTCTGCTTACGAGAATGTCAAAATCGAGACGCACATGGTATACAGTACCTCCACCACTTCGTCGCCTGATCCAAGGAATACTTCTTGTTTCTGATGCGACCAAGTTGACCTCCTTCCAGGGATTCTGGTTCCGTCCAATGACGACACAGGGTGCATCTCTGTAGAGAAGCAAGAGCGGGGCGTTTGGTGTGTGGAAGCGGAAAAGCCTGGACGAGGAGGTCAAATACCTACGTCGAAACGGGCATGTTACAATAGAACGAACCAGTCCTCAAACGTCAGGTTAAAATATGGATTCGTACAGTTTGAAACGTAGATCGAATGGGTCGGCTTCAGGGAGGTCGGAGGAATGGCTGCGTACGTGCGAGCGTGCTGGCGAGGACGACAAGATGGCGCTACATGCGATCTAGGAAAATGTGGTGTGTGCACGCCGCGACGGAACAAGGAAAACATTCGACGCGTCCCGCACGAACTCGAAAGCTGCCATTTTGTTGTTTTCCGGACTAACATGATCTAACGTTCCGCCTTGCAAAATGTGCATTCAATCCCCCATTCCAAGTCTGTGGTGTATTCTACTCTACGATAGCACGACATGGGATGCCACGTAGAAAGTCGGCAGTGCATTCACCGCTGGAGGGTGGTATATATGGGGTTCCCGACCTCGTGTATTTGTTTTTGGTCGACAGGAGATCCAGGAATCGTTTTCGTGAGACCCTGTGATGAAGACGGGTTCAGCCAGACGAGATCAGCGTCATGCCCCCAAAGCACGTACGAGTTTCTCAAACATGCACTTGTTGAGCGCACGCTCCGGTTTGCGGCATGCGTAATACTCCTGCGTAGCATCGTAGATCGGATGGGCTGCCTGCGACGGAAGGGGGAAAAAAAGCACACACCTGGTTGTTCAGCTCCAGACAGTTCCAATGCGCTTCAAACTGCTCCAAACAGTTTTCACGCATCTTGGTAATCCTGCACGAGCACGTATGAATCAGATATATGCGAGCGAGATATTCGACAACGACGCGTCGGGCAAGGCGACTCACAGGTCGGTAGCGCACCGTGTTACTCGTCGGCCTTCCTTCAGGCACCGTCCAGGATCACCGCCCGCCTCGTTCTTGCAAAGCATGAAGTCCTCTGAACCGCCCAAGGTGATACAAAGCACGCCGTAGTGATGGGCACGCGTCCGGAAACGGCAACATCGTCATCGCGCTGCCCACAAGTGCAAGCCACCCCGAAAGACGCACCATTGTACTCCTTGCAATACGCTCCAACGAAAAAGGCGGCACTTTTGAGGGGTGCGCTGGTCACACCCAACTCCTGTACTTTCGGGAGCGAGTCGGGGAGTGGCGTATCGTCTTTGTAGGGAGTCGAAGAGGAGGCGCTGCTACGGAAAACGCCCATCGTTTGGAGTAGACGAGTCGAACTGCTTTGGGTTGGAGGAGACCGGGAGACGAGAATGGAAGGTCGTTCCCATCACATATTACAGGAGCAAAAGCATCCGCGACGCGCTCTGAGTCCCTCGCACAGAACGACATGGTGAGCCTCATCCAACGCCTAATCTGCCCCCAGACGAGTCCTGAATATCCACCGCAAAGCCGCAGCGCGCACCTCCCAAAGCGTACCAATTTATTCTCAAGACACACAGACTCACCGTCTTTTTCACAGCCCATCAGTCCTCGACGATCGCGAAATTGAAAGAGGAGGCGTTGTCAGCGCTCACATCTGCTGTTCTCTCATCGCCATCAGGTGTACCACGCATCCCGACCGCGCCCGGTGAGGATGTCGACATGATGGACGCAGAAGATGGGGACGCAGAGGTACCTCGCGTAGAGTCGACGGAGGACTTTGAGTTGTGCCGAGTAGTGAAAGACAAGTGGAAATCCAACGCGGCTTCGTCTGCATCTGCACCCATGTCATACGAGACCCTGGATCCATCGACGTCGATAAAAGGACTGCTCAATAATTGGGAAACGCTATATATCCAATTTAGAGACGAGGATGGTCCGTTCTCTCTCTCTCTCTTCCAATAACTTTTTGCTCATCAAGTCCAGGTAATCTACTGCCTGTCGAGGTTTCCCAACCTTCCCTCATAGACGAGGAAGATGAGGAACCCCGCCGAGCCCCACCTGTACCAGAATCACCCGCAACAGTCGGCAAGGGAAAGCGAAAAGCACCACCAGAATAAATCTTACACTTGTATGTGGACCAGATATAATGTCAGGGGGAGATGTGTATGTTAATCAAGCAGTGAGATTATATGATATTGTACATTTTTGCGTACTTAGGAAGGACGTGCGCGACGTTGGGTCGAAATCGCAGCAGAATGATCGCAAGGGTGGTATATCACCATCCTCCTTTTCTAGTCCATTTCTTGGGTTCGATGGGGAGTAGTGCAGCAGCCACGCGTCGACCCTCCTCCGCCAACAAATTATACGTCGAACACGCGTTCTTCTAAAACGGACATCGAGAAACGAGAAACGAAAACGCGAGGGTGAGCAACCCACAGCAATGCAACCAAGAATGAGCACCCACCGTATCCATGGCATCCATCTGTATCCCCAACTCCTTCACATACCCTCGAATATTACTCGGTACGAGCTCCATCCTCGCGCCAGTCCCAAAAATCAGAATCTCTACGCTCGCTCGGTCAACAACACGCGACGCCCAACACAGCAAAACGACCTACCGGGCTTCGGAACGACGACCTGAAAGACCTCCCAATGCTCCCTCGTCCATTCGTCCCAAGAACTCGTTCCCCCGTTCCCCTTCCCTACGCCGGGGACGTCCCATAAAAGTACTTTTCCGTCTAGAAACACCACTGGACCGGTCAATACGAGTCCGTCTGCGAGTTTGATACCTGCAGGTCCGACGGAGGAAACTTGGACGGGAGGAGGGACGTCGGAGGCGAGCATGTTCGTGAGGGCTGTCGGGCGGTCCGGGGCGTGTAGAGGACGGGTGGTATGGATCAGGCGTAGTGATCGTTGGCGTCGGAGCTGATGCAGCGGTTGAACCGCGGATAACTTGAAGAAATGACTACATGAGCAAAGGTATGGACGCGGTCGTCGTAGAGCTGTACGGAGGACTGCGGGGATATCCATAGTGTGAGGACTCGAGTTTGTAACCCAGCTGTACTCGGTTACTACTAGTATTAGTATTAGCTAAGAGTCGGAAACCTGTTCACTGCGCATTCTATTCCAGATCACATCGCTATCCAATACTGTGAATCTGTTAGTACATATATTCCATGCATAGACGGCAACTGATTATGGAACGATGAGGAACGACTAAAGCGATACATCTTGGGGACATACAGAATCAAAAACGAAAAAAAAAGAAAACATAGCGATAGCGTCAACGACGGTATACATCCTTCGTGATGTCAGACTCGGACGTAGCCCATCTTTGTTCATATCCATATCCGCCGCTCGATCTCGGCCTCGGGGTATGGAAAGAAGATGTGGAGGGCGAAGGATACATGGGGCCAGGGGGGCCGGATCGTACAGATGATATATCAGTCTTGTCTAGATGCGATGTCTGGGTATTGCATAGTGCAGGTCGTGCAGAACTGGTATATTATATATTTGTTAGCAGGCCCTCTTTCTTGACGGATCAAAGGCAGGGTAATCTAGGAGACATGCTTACGCATAAAATTGGCGCGATCCAGGGGTCATGGCAGAATCGAGATGTAGATGTGGTGATACAGCAGAACTAGAGATGACCGTATCAGGAAAAGGACCCACCCTTTGCATTTAAAAAACTCACCTATATAGGGAGGCGGCCATTCCTCGCTGCGCTGAAAATGCGGTCTGGGGATTGGCTTGCGAGTTAGAGTATGCTACAGAATGGTCGAACGGCAAGCGCATCGCAAAGTTCTTATTCTGTGGCAGCGGAAACGGCATAGATTGGGAATGCACATGTGAGGAACGTCTGAACGGCGTCTCTGCACAAGGCGCTTTTTGGGAACATGCATAAACCAAGTGTCGATTGTCGTAATTTCGACGGGGTGTATCATATGACGACTGAGAAGGGTGGTGCAAGGGAGAGGGGGGGCCCGATGTGCTTGGATGGAGCACACTCTGCAGGTAGGAGGGCTCCCCGGGGGAATGGTCTATCGCAGAGAACGGAGGAGGCGCAGGAGACTGTGGCTCCCCTTCATGGTCATTTTGCGCTGCATACGGTTTGATTTCCACAAAGGGTCTGAGTTTGCTCTCTTGTCGTCGTGGGCCAAGTGAGTGGGTATCGATATTCGCAGGACTGGGGGGAAGAGGGCGCAGAGCTCGAAAGCTCGCGCTGTCCGACCTGGTCGGGCGTTTCGGGACGTTGGGGGGGCTGTCATTTGCAGTGTCCCCCTCCCCCAAGGTTTCGTCAGCGAGGGCCCTGGATTGCTTGGTGTCTTTGCGTTCCTCGCTTCGGAACGGGCGTTCTTTCGAGACCTCGAGCGCTTGCACCTCCTCGGCGACCTTCTGGTCGCGCTGAAGGGAGAGCTCGTAGGGCGGTGGGGGCGGGACGTAGCGCTCGCTCATGCTTGAAAGTTTGGGTATTGGTGGAGGGGCATGAAAGAGGGATGAGCCTGAGAGACTGGCGGGGCTGGGAGCCTTCTGAAGGACGAATGAGCGCCCACACTGCAAGCGACAGCATGTTTTGACCATCGTAACAACGCATCCAGGTGCCGTATATACTCGGTAACTGTACTCGAGCGCCACCTTCCTGACATCTCCGGTCCTCGTCTAGGCGTTGGCGAATTGCCGACTATCATTAAAGGGATGATGTGCAAGATGCTTCGTGCCCCCTATACCTCGATTCCTTCTAGATTCGTCCCCTGCATGACGATTAGTCCTAGTTCATCCTTCTGCCGAAATTGCTCACCAGCTTCGGTAGCCGCAAAAATACATCTGTTCCTAAGAATACACCTCAGTAATTGGCATGTAGGCAACAAATGTCAGAGCCACCCACCCCATCCATCCAAAGACACTAATTCCAGAGAGCCTCCGAAATACCTAGGCAGCGGTGTCAGGTCTTGCATCAAGCGTGAAATCAAACCTACGTTGCGAATATGTTACTCATAGGCAATCCTAGACCTATTCGTTGATGTGGTGCAATCCCGGCTTCTCTCTCAGGGTCCTTACCCTCTTGGGAACGCTCCACCCCGTCTCCGACCTGTTCGGCAACTGTCGCCTTCACGCCCCTTGAACTTGCGGTTCGCAGGGCTCCCAAGCGGTCGTCATTCATCCTCGTTGCATTACGGACGTGAGAAAACGAGAACAGATCGGAAGGTGATTGGATCGATGCCGAAGAAAGCCCACCTCCTGCAAGGTATAAGGTAATCATACCACAAACACTTACGATTCTGACCTTGATCTGATATACGAACACCGATATCGTTTTCACCGGCCACAATGGTAGCACGAATGGGTGGTGGCAAGGCGGTTGCGTCTCGATGTCGAAGTCCAGTGGCGCGCATCGCCTACCAAAGAGGATGTATGAGGCAACTATTCAAAAAGCCGGTGAGAACTCACGTTTTTCAATAGCTCGAACAGGATGTATCTGTCTAGGATTTAGTCGTCGCCCGGATGGATTGAGAATAAGCTGTGCTTACTCTAGATGTTCACATATGTATGAAAACCTTGCATCCAGATGCCCATCGACGACGACTTCTGGCCATCCTGTGTCGGACCTACTCTCTTCCATGTCATCCTCGAAACAGTATGGTCGGTTTTGCAGGAGTTTCACGCATTTGTCGATGCTATTCTTGAGGTTCAACGCAGTATAGATGATACCGACATGCGGGTCTTGTTCTTCCAGCGAGTTCTTTCCTAGCGATCTCGTTAATGCAAGGTGATGCTCGGCCAGTACACGCCTTGATATGCGCGAAACCAACATCCGGTGCATAAACGAATCGAGAGAGTCAGGAGGAATGTGGGGTGATGCGAGAGACAATCCGAGGGAAAGGCTCGGTATTACGGGCGCACTAGGGGGTTGGTTCAGAATGGACACGAGGTCGGAGGATATCCGAACGCACTGCTCGTCTAGAATGTTTTCCAAGAATTCGCAAAAGGTCTCGTTCTCGATCAAGTTAGTGATTTGGGGGAAGCGTCTGAATCTGTGCACGAATCAGTGACTTGGGGCGGTAGCAAAGGATGCGCAGTACTTTTCGAAAGCAGACCAATAGAGCTGGAAAGGGACGTGAACTAGACGGAGGGGCAAACACGCTGGGTGGTACTCACATCGTATACCCTCGCCACTCCCTCCTGTGTGACTACCACATACGGTAGGGCCTGGAGGTCTCTTATCCGGTGAGCTATTCGAACCGGTATTTCGGTGCGGACATAGTTGGCGCTCTAGAGAGTGGGTTATTGTAAAGAGGAAACCAGCAGCAAACACGAGTCGTGCCTTGATTAGCCGGTCCTCGTCCATCTGCCGCCCGAAGAAGACCTGAACGGAATGAATGAGTGCGAGGAGACTGGCGGCAAGAGAAGCAGCATACGAGCTGTCGAAGGGTGAGCCGGTGGGCCTGCTTTGCAGCATAGATGTCCAGCTGGCGATTCTGATAAAAGTGGAGGGCGGTGGAGAGAGGGCGTCGTCGGCTCTGCCATGACATGGTCCGAGAGAGGATCAACCGCGCATCAATAACTACGCGACGGAGCGAGTCACACGAGAACTAGACTAGTCGAGACGTGAAACGCGTTCAGAGGATGCCCTCGGACCGCAGTGCACCGACGATCAGGAACGCGGACCGCCGGTCTCGGTCTACACCAATCCAGTCGCCCCTCTCTTGCGCAGGGAGACCCTCTTCGCCTGCCACAAAGACCTCCTCCTTCTCTCTGCTCACCCTCACCTCCTCTTCGCGGTCCCAGAGCACCTCCTCCCACTGCGAATCACTGACCGCTACAGCGACTGTCTTTGCATCCCGTATGTTCGGAAGTACTGACAACAGCAGATTGGACAACAGTTCAGATGTGCCGTCGGCGGCCTGCGAATGAAGGACTGGCAGTGGGAGATATTCAGCCTACATGTCGGCGTAAGTAGACGGCAGTAGACTTGGACAGCGCCACACCGACCTCCAACAACATACCCTTCACCGCACCGCCCGTAAGAATGACGTTCCCCACGCGAACAAGCCAGTCATTACCGATCGCAAAGACGTGCCCTTCGACAGTCAGCTGCTGAGATGAAGTCTGTCCACGCTGCGAAGAAGCACCACTGCTCTGTCTGACAGGTATCCAACGTGCTTTGAGTTGGCTAAGCAATTGTTCCAATGCACCTGGAGGCCGGAGAGTAAGGAAGGTGGTGCGATAATGTGGCGGATGCGTCGCTTGGGAAGACATGCGAGCATCACTGCCCTGGCTGGCGATATTCTGAACGGTTGCCAAAACGTCTGCACGGGACGGAGCAGCGGGGTCCTCCAAGAGCACAAAGACATGGTCATTCATCGTCAGCGCACACATAGACCGCTCAGCGTGGACGGAGAAGCCTGGTATAGAGCCGATGGTTGACCTGTACGAGCGCACGCCGAGGGTCCAGCGTCCTCTGCTTTGACCCTGGGACAGAAATCAACACGAGGATTGGCAAGGGGTGTTGATTGCGGCGAAGAGCTACGAACGTGGTGATTTCGTATGATGTTTTCTGCGATGAGCTCCAACCCCGACGTCGGCGGGTTAATCCATCTCGCCAATCTGTACAACAGTAAGCTGTGGTGGGCCGATTGTGGAGTCCGACACACCCTGTGAAGCCCATCGTGGTCGACAAGAGCGTGGGTATAGCGCGCACGACGCGTCCATGATGCCTTCCAAACGTAAAGCCCCAGAGGCCAACGCCGCTCCAAAGCGTGCAACACGCAGAAGACAGCAGCCCATCCCCGACGCGACGCCCGTCTCGAGCAAGAAAGATTCATCTCTCGACCAGCCAGATGAACTCAACATCCCATCCACCATGCCCCTGGTTCCCCCATCAACCCCCGGTCCCCGACCTGGTCCGTCGCGGGTCGTGATGGACTGCGTAGAAATAACGACCCCCAGAGCCATCGCACTCAGGACCAGCGCCGCTTGTGCATCCCCAACCACCAATGATGCAGCTGTTTTCAAGCTCAAGGTCGCCTCGATCCACATAGCGCCCTCTACTCCTTCAAAGCAACCACGCTCCGGACCTGTTTCACCACTTGTCCCAGCGAAAGCTGTTCAATTTCCATCAACCCCTTCCCGCGCCCGTCCCCCCCATACCCCACGCGTCTCTCCCTCAAAACTGCAGCACCAGTTCAACGACGTGCCTGCTACACCGAGTAGGCGTGTGGGTCGTCCACCTTCTCCCAAGAAAGGCGGTCAACTTGCATCCTTACCCTCTCCTATCAAACTCCCCGGCGTTTTGCCCGCTCACTTGGTACCTTGTCTTCGCCTACAAAAACGCGCCATCTTGAATGCGCTTCAGTCATCTATGTCATCGGAGGACCTTGACGATCACGGTCCCTTATCTACTAATAGTACTGCATATACTCAATTGCACAACTTACTCCGTGGCACAGTGACCCGTGGAGAAGGTAACAGTTGTCTTTTGCTTGGCCCGCGCGGAAGTGGGAAAACCTCTGTAGGTCTTTCTTATAACGAATAAATATGGTCTTATGAATGACGGTTAAATAGCTTATTGAGCGAGCGATCAAGGATCTGCCAGAGGAACTGATAGTACTTCGACTATCTGGCCACACACAGCATAATGACCGTTTAGCGCTCCGCGAAATTGCACGACAACTGTCCCAGCAGACCGGGAAGTCGTTCTTGCGCGATCTAGACGAGGATGTCAACGGCGCGGAGGAAGAACCCAATCCGTTTATCGATCCAGGTCCCACGATATCCGTCCCACCACCATCCCACCTCCCCGCTTTGATATCTATACTACCCACCCTCTCCCGTCCAACCGTCGTTATCCTTGATGCCTTTGATCTCTTTGCACAGCATGCCAGGCAGTCTCTACTTTACTGTCTCTTGGATACCGTCCAAAGCTGCAAGGTAGGGCAAGATAACAATGGGCTGGCAGTCGTTGGCGTCACCACCCGCATCGACACGATCAACCTGTTAGAAAAGCGTGTAAAGAGTCGGTTTTCGGGTCGCATGATACGAACCGCGCCTCCATCCGATTCACTCTTCTGGATAAATATCTCGCGACGACTGCTTAACACTCCTGTTGACGATTCCAGCGAATGGGATACTCTTTGGAATTTTGCAGTGCACACTTTTCTTGAAGATCGGAAAGTTGTGGACACAATAAAGGATACGTTTGCGTTGACTCGGGATGTCCGGATGCTCAAGCAAATGCTGGTGAGCAGTCAGCTTTGTATCAATTGACGGGGCGTGACCGCCATATAGACTGCTATCGTCACTGATCTACGGACAACGTCCCCATTTCCAACGGCATCCCACATCTCTGTGGCGGTCTTGTCTCAGCGACTTCGCCCAAAGTTCTCCAACTTGCAAGGTGAGATTTCGTTGCTTCTTGTCAGATTGTCGCACTGAATGCGTGCACCAAACGAAGCACTATCTTATCCTTCGATCTGCCTTTTGGTTGCTGCCATGCACGCCCATTCAGTCGGTCACGACATGATCACGTTTGAGATGCTTTATGATGCATTCCGGGAGGAATTTCGTGCGTCCTCGGCGGCACCAATTCAGATCGAAGGGGGAAGCATTGGGATGGCTAGATGCACCCGAGAAGTTCTCATGAGGGTATGTCCCACGAGCAACTGTATTAGTTTCTCACGCGAGATCTTTCTACTTCAGAACTTTGAAGAGCTTGTGGGTGCGCATATGTTCACGAGTGTTGTCGCACCATCGTCCAACGTTGCTCCCGAGTTTGTCCGTTACCGTTGTCTAGTCGAGAGGGGAGCGGTGAAGCAAGCGGTGAACGCGATGGGACAGACCAACGTCAAGAAGTGGCTCAATAAAGCATCCTGAGGGCCCATGTCGCGTAGATATGATTATGTAATACATCACCCTTTGCTCCGAGCGAGCAACACTCCGAGCGACAGGATGGACCCAACGAGCCCGACGGACATCTTCAATCTCGACTACGTCGACAAGTCGTGAGCTCGCTGCCGTTCCCGCGCATTCCTATGCTGAATTCATTAGCCACATTGATGCATTCACGGCAGCACTGCAGCTGGATGAACACGATCACTTTGGTACCGCGTCGCCAGGCGCATATCCGGGCACTCCAATTCCTCAAAGCCCGCGAATAAGAAAGGTTTCTGCGCTCTCAGATTTCGCTCCTATCAACCTCAAAGTCAAGAGGTATTCATTCCATTCATCTCTACCAATTCCCGCATTGATCTCGGTCAAGGAGGAGGAAGGGAGAAAGGTCTCCGGAACACAGGCAAGATTGGCTGTTCCTCCTCGTAAGGTGGCCGCTCCTGGTATGCATAGATGTCAACTGTCACCCGTGTGAAGTCATATTCATGTCTCTCTCGGTCTGTCACAGTTGTTCATTTTTGTCATCATCGCTGCGCAGTTCAGTCTTTACATATTCATCAGACAAGTCGTTAACACCAAGGAATGGCTGTCTGCCTGTGAGTCGAACCGTGGGTTGTCACGTTCCTACCTCACGCTCTGTCAGGGAGGGGTCGGAAAGGGGAACTCCGTCGATGTCTCCGCGCTTCAAGAACATACGGAGTAAGTACTTACATTTCAAACTCTGATTCCCTGGGTTCCACAATACTATCCTGACCGTGTACTACAGGAGTGGAAGGAATCAGCCGTCACTTTGGATAGATACTTGGATTTCCATGAGTGGAAACGGATTGACGAAGACCCGTTTTATGATTGGAAGTTGGTCAAGAAGGTGCAAATATTGTCGGCTTTCGTTGAGAAAACCCTGTCTAATCCACGACCAGGTCAATCGGTCGCTCAAGATTTTGAGAGAGAGGAACGACGTTCGTGGAGTGCTCGGAGTACTTGAAACGTGTCTTCGGAGCAACTTTGCTGGCGTAGAATCCCCGAGGTGATGAACACATGCCCTAATTCATCCAACCTTCGTGCTGATCGTTTTGTTAAAGGCTGTACAGCGAGGTCGCTTGTTTTCTTGCCAAATTGCCGATACATGTCTCACTCCGTTTCAGACTTTTCTTGGGACCAAGAATTTGATCGAATGTGTGTTACTACTCCATGACCCGGCTTTAGTGATGGAGTGACAGTTGTCTCCCTTGTCAGCATATCACGACGAGCAAGAGAGAGCTCTCAAGTTTATCCGTGAGTCCACAGGATTATCACATGAAGAGAAGAAGCGATTTTTCAAGAGCGCAAGCAACAATCTTGGCACCTCGGCACTGTGCCTATCAGGTGGCGCGTCATTCGGTTATTGTGCGTGCATCGATTCATGAGAATACTCTTTGGTAACCGCTTGAAATGCAGACCATGTAGGAGTAGTGAAGGCATTTCTGGATGCTGGTTTGTTACCTCGGGTGATTGCAGGGACCTCTGCGGGTGGTCTTATTGCTGCACTCGCATGCACTAGAACGGATGAAGAATTGAAAGCCCTCCTGGTCCCTGAGTTAGCTCACAGACTAACGGCTTGCGAGGACCATTTCGATGTTTGGTTTAAGCGCTTCTGGAAGACAGGTGCTCGGTTCGACAGTGTGGCGTGGGCTCGGAAGGTTGGTTGGTTCGGAATGATTATCACCTTTTATTCTTGATTGACATCATGATCTAGTCTGCATTCTTCACGAGGGGCTCGATGACTTTTCATGAGGCTTATCTCAGGACAGGACGGATCCTTAATATATCTGTCATCCCAGCTGAGCGTCACTCGTCAGTTCCGCCTTTGACTGTTCAAAACTCTTCTGATTTCGCGCATATAGGCCAACAAAGTTACTAAATTACGTTACTGCACCGGATACGGTCATCTGGAGCGCATTGCTGGCCTCAGCGGCAGTACCTGGTATACTGAATCCGGTGGTGCTGATGCAGAAACTCAAGGATGGCCGTCTTGTACCGTGGAATTGGGGAAGTAAGTTCATGGACGGTTCTCTAAGGTTCGCGACACGCCAAACTTGATACTCTAGGTTTTCTCTGCTCACGTTCGTTTGCAGAGTGGATATACCGATTCAAGCTCTCAATCTTTATTTCAATGGTATTCCTTATGTTTATCTCGATACTTTACGGTGATTGATGTCTTATTTATAGTCACCCATCCAGTCGTATCGCAGGTCAACCCACATGTCCATCTATTTTTCTTTGCGCCTCGGGGTTCTGCTGGGAAACCGGTAGCCCATAGGAAAGGGAAAGGTACGTCCCTGACGGACTTCCTGGGCTCACCACAACTAATGCAGGCACCAGGCTGGAGAGGCAACTTCCTGTTGTCCGCTGCTGAACAATGGCTCAAATTAGAGCTTACGAAGAATTTCAAGGTAAATCTCATATCCCGAGCGTAGTCAGCACCCGGAGACAAACTTGGTTTGTAGGTCATCCGAGACCTCGAACTGCTTCCACAGTTGCTGGGTCAGGATTGGTCTAGTGTCTTCCTTCAGCGATTTGATGGTACCGTAACGTATGTACTGGCCATATTCAACGACTGCGTTTCATATCTCATACTTTTGGTAGCATATGGCCAAAGACGCGACTCTTGGTGCGTATCTTCAAAGTTTCATCATGTATTTGTTTTGATTTAGCTCTTTACAGGACTGGTTCCGCATATTGAGTGATCCGGACACTGCTGAACTTCAGAGGATGATCCGAGTCGGCGAAATGGTTACTTGGCCAAAAGTGAGTCATCGCTTTCAGGTAATTGTGCGCAATTGATGTCGCTCCCGAAGCTGCACATTATAGAGAACCGGTATCGGATCGAGCAGCAGATAATGCTGGGTCGACAAGCTGTCCGCCGTGCCATACAACGTGTACGATCTAACCAGACCCCCACTAACACAGATGGTGTCATCAACGACAGTACCACCCCGAAACCTCTACAAGGAACTCGACTTCCAGGAACATCAACAAACATTGAGCCACCTTTGGCGATAGATACCGATGCAGAAGAGGCTTTCGCTGATAACGGGACAGCATGGTATTTTCGGCGTGGACGTCCTATTGTCAACGACGTGGTGGAGTCCGGGATCTCAATGCCTGGTGAGGCTGGATACACAAGTACTACAGACCCCCTACGCTCTCCTGTTCTTCGCCGCAAATGGGCTTCGGATCTTCTCGAGTCGCGGGGATCGCCTGAAGAAGATATACCTGCCACACCAGACCGTTCTCCCCCTCCACAACGCGCGAGCAGCTCTGCACAATCCATTTTTTTCACCAAATTAAGACGGAAATCCGTTTCCGCACTTACGATTCCGTTGTCCTCCCCGCTCAGGTCTTCCAGGGTTGTGAGAAGCAAAGAGCCTAGCCCAGATAGACATGAGCCGCCGTGGAGCAGTGATAGCTCCTCGGAAGACGAAACTTCTCTCTATGACCGCAGATCAGTCCGGGCAGCTGGCCTGTCGTCCCTTGTGCAAGACGCAGAGGTTGATTGTGATCACGGAGAGGTGTTGGAAGATGTGGATTCGGATTGACACGATGAATATTGACGGACTTTGTTATTCGTCTTGGTTGATACTCGACACTCCCTAGTTGTAGCCATACCGTTGTGATAATTACTGTAGTCGCCGGCGTGACGAGTATTACTATTATTTCAAGTAGCCCCTGAATTCGTCACTTGTGCTAAACCTGAACCACCATGACCACCCCTCCCACAGCTCAAGTACTGGCGGACGCTGCTGCCAGACGCCATGCAACTGCTTCGAGCGCTCCGCTCACGCAAGAGTACGAGAAACGGCAGATATTTCGTCGTCTCATCGAACCTGGCATCTTTCGATCAAACTCGAAAGAGATCGCGATGGACTCTCTCAAGGCGAGTGTGGGCGTGCGTGTCTGTGGGGGTTGGGTGGCGTCCGCACTGCTCCACCCCGCGAACCAGCGGTCGCATCACTAGACCCTATAGATCTTTCATCTAACGCGATGGAACCGATGCATTAGACCTTGTCCACGATGGCAGAGAACATCTTACGCGAGCCAGAGAACCCGAGATATCATACGTTCAAGCACGAAAACGATACCATCAAGCGCCGGTTGATACAACCGAAAGGCGCTCTGGAGTATGCTCTGGCGGTGAGTCGCTCGTCGCGTACACTACGCCTCTTTTTTTCTCGTCACCCATTCATTCATTCAAAAAAATGACATTGCCCGCCATCCCTTTCTAGCTTGGGTTCCGCCCGAAAGTGAGTACGTTGCGCTGGTCATGGTGGGGAACCTGGTTTTTTGACGCACGGGATATTTTTATTTTTATCTTTGGAGGTGACGGACTTTCAGTCATATTATGTGTTCAACCCCAGTAAGATGGCGGATCTACGTATCGGCGCTGCGATGCTCAGGGAAGCTATCGACCGTGAGACGCAAAAGGAAGAACGGTCACAACGGAATAGAGAGGAGCAGAAAGCGGTAGCGGCAACGGTCGCTCAAAACGTACGTTTTTTTTTTTGCTCAAGGACTCGACGGTCTCGTTCGCGTCTTTGAGAATCCCAATGCAATGTTGACACCCACCCCCGCCTTCGTCTCGACAGATAAAGTTGGCGTTTTTGGACGATCGCAAAAGCACGATGATGCGCGATGAGAGGGAGCGGGAATTGAGGCAGGCGCGGGAATCAGCACGATCTCAGAGCGCTTCCGAGGCTCTTGTATCGTCCGCCTCGCCAGATCAAAGCTCCAGCCACATGCCTGGCTTGGGACGCCCGCTGGCCGCGGTCGATGGTGACCTTGGCCTGGATCAACCACCTCCGTACCACGACTGATTCATCTTACTTCTTGCTATGCATTGTATCATATATTTACCAAATGACTCATGATGTACGAGACAACGACGACGGACAAGACGAACACGGAATGGAGTTTTTAAGAAAAAGCAATTTTAGACTTTTCGATCGCCTCCGCCACGTCAGTCATGGGAGCGATCGGGGGTAATGGTGGAAGTGTGAATGGAGCATGCGTGGCACTAGAGGACTGATTCGCCACTGACAACAGACAGTCAGGGATCCTCCACCAGAGGTGTCTTATCTCTCAAAGGCGCACCAGTTGCCTGCTCGTATGCCCTCGCTCTTTGCAACACCAAGCTGTCCTTCCTTTGCGAGCTTGGCGGAGCACGAGTCAAGAATTCAGAAGTACTAGTGTTGGCATGAGGGAGAGGAGGCACAACAGGCGACCGTCGGTCAATCAACGATATAAACCTTGCCGGGGACTGGTGATCCTTCACGCGTTCCTTGTTGTCCTCGGGAGGAAAGCTTTCAGGAGCTGCAGTAGTACTCGAGCTACGCCTCTGCAGTCCAGGCATGATGGACTTGACAGCTTGGGTCAAGCGTGAACTCGCCGTCCGTTTGTGCGTGTATGTACTACTGGAAGGCGACGAAACGCGTGGTGTTGGAGTCTCGGACACAGCTGGGGATGAAACTCCCGGACTTCGAACGCGGAGAGGGGATAGCGGAGGTAGGGCTGGTGGCTGCGCGAGAGGAAAAACAAGCTTGTCCGATGATTGGGTGGTATGAGTTCCTGATCTCGAGCGTGGTGGGTGGGAGGTGGAAATGTCTTGGGATGGACGACGCTGCGATTCTCGTACCAGTATATCCCCTGGTTTTCTCTTGGTCAGGGGTGTGATATCTTGCACATATCCGCTAGGGGACCACACGACGCCACCCTGGAATACTTCGATGTGGAGCTGTACGTGCGTCTTCGAGTTACGCGCCGGTCGCTTTCCTAAAGATCGAAAGACCGAGTCACGTAGTTCCATATGAGTCCTTCGTGATATGGTATGACGAGTCGCCAAGTCGCCAACATCCGCATCTTGTACCGCTCGCCCATGCATACATCCGCTAGGGGTCCACACTACACCATCCTGAAACACTTCGGTGTGAAGCTGTACGTGCGTCTTCGAATTTCGTGCCGGTCGCTTTCCTAAAGATCGAAAGACCGAGGCACGTAATTCCATATGAGTCTTTCGATTTCTCCGTGTTGTGACGGGCATCCGCGGCGCAGGGGTCGCCAAGTCGCCGATATACGCATCTTGTACCGTTCGCCCTTCTTGAGGCGCTAGCATTAGAGAAGTAGGGTATAGATCAAAGTACGGATACGCTGCATATTCTGGATCGATGTGCTTAGGTTGTAACTTGTCTTTAGCCGGGAAACAAGATTGATCGTCGGCGACTAATTACCTCTGACAATGCAAGGAGTGTCTTGGCAGACGCATATTCTTCATCATCAAGTGCTCCAGGAATGTGAACTGAGTCAGATATGCCGGGATACGGCTGCACAAAGGGGTATACGGGAGGGTCTGAGGATTGATAATATCAGCAAGTATGAAATATATAATCTTGCAAAACATACAGATCCAGATACAAGGATACCATGGTTTGGCCACGTCCGAGTAATCATCAACCGAAACAGCGGGGTATATAAACTCAAGGGACCAGGGATAACCTGGAGGGTCTGATTACATTTCCTCAGATACTAGAAACTCGAGCGGCATGAATTGAATACTCACAGAGGTCCAATATTGGGTACCCAGCGGGTATTTTCACATTGACTGATTCTAATTCTATTGGTGAAGATGTAGAAGGTGATTGCTCTAGTTTGGAGGGCTGGGTGATCTGAGCTGATGGTCCAGGATACGGGATTATGAATGGGTACACCGGAGGATCTAGTCAAACATATCAACCTGAGAAATTCACCAAGTAGATTGGCGACATACAAACAACAAGCCACGGATAGCCAGCAGAAGCTTCGATTGGTGTCTGAGTCGAGTCGGTTGCGCGAATGGAGGGATATATGTAATCCAGATTATAAGGATAGCACGCATGATCTGCCAGAAGCTTAGAGCGTGCATTACAATCCAAGAGCGTTTGGACTCACAGATATCAAAGTTAGTAGACAGAGAAAGAAGCCTCACTTCTGCTAGCTCGTCCCGGACGTTCAAGACCACCCTGCGGGATATTTCTGCTCGCGAAACGGTGGGATAAATATTGAAATGAGGGTAAACAGCAGGGTCTAGACGCGCCGATGGTAAGCAGCTGCACAGAAAAATAGCTCGTGCGTGGAACTCACAGATATCAAGAGCAGGATAGATACTTGAATTAGCGAGTGTTTCAGCTACCTGGTCTTTCGAGGTGGATACGTTTGCCCAGATCGGATAGAGCTCGAAATGAGGGTACGCGGGTGGGTCTAAATTCATACAACTCGATCAGACAAGGCTGCTAGTGTCATGGAACTAACTCACAAATCATTAGGTGTGGGTATTCCGGGACAAAACCAGATTTCTCGAGGAGCGATGGATGATTCTTCACATGGCTTGCGTTCCCGAAAAAGGGATGCCATGATCCATGAGGAAATTCGCTATTCTCGACATCATCAAAAACCCGCTGACCGAGATCCGGAGAGGGTAGGCGCTCGATACTGCTAATGTCCGAGTACCAATCATCATCTTGTGGGCCCCATGTCGTCGCAGTCGAGGGTGTGAGTAACACCGACCCTTGAATGCGGCGGTCTATATGCACGGATCCCGAAACGGATGGCGTATGGGATAACTCTAGAGGTGACGTGGGGGGTCCTGCAGAGCTCCGAGACCAAGCGTAATCGGCCAAGTCAAGCTGAAGGGGTTCGTCGACTTCCCAAATGTGGTTGTTGGCGAGAAGTTCGGCTAGCCCAACTTGAGCCGCCGTTTTAGCTCTCCACACTCCCATGCGACGGCAGCGAAGGTTGGATTGTCCTTTTTCACGTTGTATAGCAAACGAATTCCTCGCAAAGGCTGGGTACACATCAAGGTGAGGATACGCTGCTGGGTCTTATGGGTGTCAGATAGTAGAATCAACGAGATAAGTGTTTTCTTACAGATTACGATGTTAGGATAATGGGGAGTCAGGTTAACGGTACATTTATTTTTCTGCGTCGTCTGAGATTCCGCTACTTCTACAGTGGTAGCACGAGGCGGGTAAATATCGAAATGAGGATAGGCAGCAGGATCTTGTGTTCACGTCAGAAATTATGCTTGATCCCTCTATAGAGACTCACATATGACAAGGTATGGATAGTTTGAAGATGAGTCGCTCTGCTGTCCTAGGTGGACAGAAAGCGGACTAGCATTTGGATGGATTCGTGCATGAGGAATTGGCCATACTGCGCGCCATGTCGCCGCACTTTCCCATCCGAACGAACTTCCCCAAACCGCTTGTTTCCTAACCACGATATCGGCTGCGTGACAACGACAGACCATTGAGAACACACAGATCATGGATGATATAAGTTGACGCTCACCAACTGCCGGACTTTGACTCCATGATTCTGAGACAGACCTACTTTGGTCATCTACACGTCGCCTCGTCAGGGGATCTGCAGTATGTAACGGATAAACTTGGAGCCAGGTCTTGGCTGCCAACCATCCGAAAGAGATGCCCCAAGCTACGCTCGAGGCTGGTCTCCTCTAATCATTGCTTCATGAGTAATGGCAAGTGCCTCATTTTCGCAATACACACCATATCCCGCGTCGGGTATATCTCTAGGTAAGGATATGTACCCGGGTCTTCCACAAATGTCAGTGTCTCTGTTTATGTAGTGACGTATGCACTTACAAATGGTCATATTAGGATACTCGGCTGTAAGACAGCCTACATTCACCAACCTCGTATCTATCTCTTGCTTGAGCGGCTCGGTGATCTGCAAAGTCTTTGGATAAAGGTCGAAATGTGGATAAACAACAGGATCTGGCCCGCGGGTATGAGGTAAGGAATATCGCCGAGGCGCATAGTTTCACTCACAAATAACGAGGTTTGGATAAGACGTCAATACGCCGTCTAGTGAATATATATTTGCATCTACCTGAATCGATCCCTTCGTTTTCACGCCCTCGACAGCCGGATATATGTCTAGGTGAGGGTACACGACGGGATCTACCATAGCTTGTCAGTCTTTGCAGAATCATCAATCGTAACGTCCATACAGATCACCAAACTGGGGTAAGACGGTATGAAGTTACTTGATTCGTCGAGCATCACGGAGACTGGTTGTGAAATATCCTCCTCGGCGGTGCATGCAGGGTAGATTTCAAAGCCTGGGTAGGTCGCAGGATCTTATTTTCGATGAGCCTTCGTAAACTGAACAGCTAGCTCCAAACTCACAGATGCAGAGGTTTGGGTATTTAGGCTCCAGTCCTCCTGCTCCACGAAGTTGAATGGGAGCGACCGGTTGCATCGTCACTGTCGAGTACGGGTAAACCTTTCGCCAGGTCACCACTCTCTGCCAACCAAATGAGCTTCCCCACACCGACCGGGAAGAGGACTTGATATGTTTGAAAATATTGGGTAGAGAATACGTATCAGGGTAGAACCCCACGGCTGGGTCTACGCGGTTCGCTGTCAAGGGACACGCTATCCTCCGCGACGATGGGCACTTACAGATCACCAAGTTGGGATACTGAGGCACGAAGCCATTGGAGTCTTGAAGCAGTACCTGGATCGCGGGCCTTGACTGGGTAGCTGAATACGGGTAGACCTCTTTCCACGTCATTGCAGAGCGCCACCCGAAGGAGTTTCCCCAAACTGGACAGAGTCTCGGGGCCATGATATCTTCGACCATGCGCTCTCCCACGTCAGGCGAAGGCAACCGTGTTACATCCGAAACGACCGAGTACAACTCGTCATCAGTCGGGCCCCAGCTTGTCACAGTGGTTGGAGTAAGCGAAACAGTCCCATTTGCACAACAATCAGAGGGTCGAGAAGATGTAATTAGCGACTCCATGACAGGACTGTGGGGTTTCGCCGTTGTGAGTGACCGAAGATATTCGTCGTTATTGACTGTCTTCCGGGAATTACGCTCCAGTGCGTATTCATCCATGGTCGTCACATCCACAGATACCACGACATCTGGGGCCGGCTGGTATGTTTCTGTCATTGAGACTGGGTACAACTCCGTGGTCGCCCTCCACGAATTTACGCGATGTTCCAGGTCACTCGTCGCAGCCTGGGGAATGGCTGAGTGGGGAATTGGCGACAAGGCATGGATAGGAGAAACGGGATAGTCGGGATGATTCTGGGATTTGGGAGGCACATGGACACCGTGTAAGTCGAGTCGGTCTACAAGAGAAAGCTTCCTAGGAGGATGACGGAGCGTTTCCGGTCGCGAGTTAGTGGCCAATGTATGCGACCCTGAAGCATCCCACCGATCCTCGACTGGTTGCTCGTCTGCGTTCGTAGTCTGGCTCTCTCCCTGCCAGTGGGTTCCAAACGGCGCCTGAGAAGTTATCATTGGCGGAAATGCCGAGTCCGAGTCCCGCAAGGTTCCTGCGACCCAGGGGTCAAACCATCGCGCTTTGTTCAAGTCGATGTCGAATTCAATACTCCCACCTATCGGCAGCTGCTGACTAGAAGACGGGCGACCCTCGAACAAGTGGCCAAAGAGATACTGCCAAGAATCATCGGAAATACGAGGTGTCCTCGTAATGCCATTCTCGTTGACATGAAGGTAAAGGCAAAGCCCCACAGTGCTTGGAAAGTTGTATTCACGGGCAATAGCATTCAGTTGACCAAACATCTGAAGAAAGCGAGTTAATGCGTCTGGAACTACTAGGACGGCATATATAACTCAGATACCCACCGACGGAAATAATGGCATCAAGATGCCTTGAGAGAGTCTATAGCGGGGCCCTATTGACAGAACGTTTCCAAGATGTCCCTGATCAAGCGGCAAGTCAGGAGGAGGGATAACCACCACGAGATTCCTTGGGCTCCGTGCGTAGCTACGGTCACGAGGGTCTCGAGCGCCCGAATTTTGATACGAAAGCGTGGACGGCCTACGAGGCTGATATCTAGTACGCTCGGATGTGACACCCTGGTTTGAATGACCATTAGCTAGAGTCACGTCCAAGTCTGCTCCTGGATTGCCAGACAACGACATTGGAGGAATATGTGACAAGTCGTGATCAGTGTCCGGAGGACTGAGAGGCAAATGTCGGAAGGCATGGACCGCGGGCATCGTATGGTACGAATGTGGATGCCCTGTGAAAGAAGACATTTCTCAATAGACAAGTCGGGGAGCAGCGTAGACCGCTCTGTCGGTCTGTGATCCACCAAGTGGATGAGCGAGCGGGGAGGGTACTATGGGAGCGTGGGGGAAGACTGGCATCAGATATAATGCGGCATTCGGGCTGCAACATGAGGCTATGAGAGAGTGGTTCTCAGCGGTGTCTGATCGCGCAATGGGCGGGGATTGGATCACATAGAGAGTGAGTGAATCACCAGGACGACCGTGTCCAATTACCCGATGCATCGTGAGGGCAGTGAGAGCTTACCCACCGCCGGGGTGACCTGCCAGTATTTAAAGAGCTGCTGGTTGGTACACCGAAGGGACGATGAGAAAGACATCATGAGAGTGGGAGTCCAAGTCGGCTTTGTGGCATGTTCCAGGGGTGGCGTTGCGGTCATCTAGTCAACACCGACGACGGCGATGGAAGCAAAACTATCACATCTGGCCACGCTCGCACAAAAGGATAAAACGCCCGCCTACCTTTCCCTCCTCTCAGAAACCCTATCTCGTCCAGATCACTCCTCTCTCCCTGCCGATCTCCATATCCTCATCGACGCCGTGGCCAACCCAGACATCGTCGGCCTCGTCACAGGCAGACAAGTCATCTCAGAACTCGTCAAGAGCATCGGCGCCGGCGCCATCGCCGACCACGGCATACGCAAGCGCGTCGTCGAAGACGCACTCGCGACCCTTCAGCCCCGAATCGCCAGCTACGAGGAACAGGTATCTAGCAGTACCCCCCAGGTCCAGATCCATTGACGTCAACTCCCTATCAGGTCAACTCCCTGAGGTTCCAACTCGCTGATCTCCTGGAAGCCGAGGAAGAATGGACCGAGGCCGCTCGCATCCTCATGGGTGTTTCTCTCGACTCCGGCTCGCGGTACGAGCAACTCGGTGTCGCCACCATCGCGTGCTAACGATTCTATCACTAGTTCGTTGCCTGACGAGGACAAGTTCCGCGTCTACGTTCGTATCATTCGTCTCCTCTTGGAAGATGAAGATTCAGTACAAGCAGAAACTTACTACAATCGCGCAGCTTCCCTATCGAATTCCACCACAGACAAAGAGATCCAACTTCAATTTAAACTATGTCAAGCAAGGATCAGCGACTACGCTCGCAAATTCTTGGAAGCTGCATTGAGGTACCACGAACTCTCCTGGGTTGCAGAGATCGACGAGGAGGAGCGAAAGCAAATCCTGTAAGCATGCAACGTCTGCTAATAGTCAAGATAAGCTGAGCAGAACCTCAGATCACACGCCGTGACGTGTGCCGTTCTCGCACCTGCGGGACCTAACCGTTCCCGCGTACTCGCTTCTTTGTACCGGGACGAAAGATCCTCCGATCTTCCGACATACAACATCCTTTCCAAAATGTTCCTCGATCGTATTCTCCGCCCAGCAGAAGTCAAGAGTTTCGAGGAGTCCCTTCGACCACATCAGCTTGCTAAAATCACCATATCCAGCAATGATAGACTTGCTTCTGCCGTCGACGAAGATGATCTCCTAGACCCCTCGACGAGCACGCGCAAAGGGCCTTCAACAGTTCTTGATCGTGCCGTAATGGAACACAACGTTTTGGCAAGCTCCAAGATATATAACAATATCTCATTCCGTGGGTTAGGCGCGTTACTCGACTTGGCTCCCAGCGCTGCAGAGACAATGGCCCGAAAGATGATCGAGCAGGGTCGATTGAAAGGCTCGATTGATCAGGTGGATAAGCTCATCTGGTTCGAGGGAGGGAGGGAAGAGGATGATGCTCAAGGGAAGGCAGGGGGTTTGGGTGACGTCGAACAAACCAGCGAAGCCACAGGGGCGCCCTTCACGAAACGTTGGGACATGCAAATACGAACTACAGCAGCAAATGTAGTATCCTCTACATCTTTTTTCGTTCCCGTGTCCATGCTGACCCTTGTGACAGGTCGAATCGATCGTGCAACATCTTGCAACCCAAGGTCTCATTCAAGCACCAGCGTGAAAAGCCATCGTCTCATGATCACCAAGGGTGTTATTAGACAGGATGTGGCGGCATACTACTTTCCAATTTACGTCGTTTCTTTGCACGCTCTCGTTTAGTCTCCAACTCGTGCCACTCACCCTCAAGCGACGACAAACTGAGGTAAGATGTCAGCAATTATAAGCAGTTTAAATGCGCAGCACACACCCAACTGGGAGCTCTGGTGGTGGTAATTCGTCCTTGAAATATGGTGCTTCAAGGGCCTGCGCCGCAGTCACCCGTTTTGTAGGATCATACGTCAGTAACTGCTCCGCCAGATCAAGAGCAGCAGGAGATAGCCATCTAATGCAGTGTAAGCTTCGAAAGACCAAACACACAGGACTCACCTTTGGAAAAGCTCCCTGAAATGGTCTTGTAGCACTTCCTTTGGTTTCACCAATTCATACCAAGGCAGCTCAGTGATACCGGGCCATCGTTCCGGAGTGGGCGTGCCAAAGATACGATAGATGACATCGAGTTGGTGGATCTCATCGTTTCCCTGGAATATGGGTTTCTTGGTAAATAGCTCGAGCATAATGCAACTAGAGGAATGCAACAAGTGAGGCCCAGACTCGTATTCAGCAGCGAGCTACCATGGCTTACCCAGCGCTCCACATATCCACTTCCGGCCCATATACCGTCGCACCAAAAAGAAGTTCAGGCGGTCTGTACCAAAGGGTGATCACCCGGTTGGTATAGTCTATACGTCGCCGCTTCTGATAGAATCGGGCAAGCCCAAAGTCAGCAAGCTTGAGTTCACCCCGATTATTGATCAGAATATTCGATCCTTTTACGTCCCTATGTATCACCCCCTTGTGGTGCAAGTATGCGAGACCGGCGAGCATTTGGTTGCAAAGAGACTTCAAATTTGCCTCAGAGAAAGAGAATTGCGTTTGGGAAAGGACACCCGTGAGGTCGTGGTCCATATACTCGAATACCATGAACACCGAGCCTGCATATACGTGAGTGAGACAGCAATCATCAGCGAATAAGTTCTTACCGTTGGATACCATCATTTCATAAAGGCGCACTATGTTCTGATGTCTCAGCGATTGAAGAAGCTTAATTTCCCGCATGGCAGTAACAGGGAAGCCGTCTCTCTCCGCTTCCATGCGTATCCTTTTCAGTGCAACGTGGACACTGGTGATCGTGTTTCTGGCTTTGTAAACCTTCCCAAATGTTCCCTCGCCAACCTGGCTTACTATCGCATACAGTTCCTTGCGAGAAGTTATACTCGGGGACGATGGTCGTGTAACCCCGTCGATTTCTGGCTCGGATGGACGAGGTTGTTGTGCAGGGGTAACAAGGTCACCATTAGCTTTCGGAGACATTGATACTTTCGGGACATCACGGACAGTCGGTGAGGGTGGGCGGAGTTCAGGAATGGCCTCTACCGACATTGGGATAGCCTCTTGCGGCAGTGGAAATATAGACTGGGAATGGGGTTTTCCAGTAGCCTTCCGGGAATATTCATCTTGATCAGTCGCAACGTCTTCATGCACGCGCTTAGTTGGGACCTCGGGGCGTGCAGGAAGCTCATGGCGTTTAAGGGTAGCACCAGGATGTTCTTGATCGTCGCGTGGGAAGAACATCTTTACCGACGAGCTGGCAAGCCCGATGGGTTTGAAACCTGCAGATTTCAAGGGTTTTACTCTAGTGGGAGATTCTGCGTCGCGTCGTTGCTGCACCGCTGATGGCGTTAAAATTATCTCTTGGAGGCGGGAATCTGAGGTTGGAGGTATAACAGGAGGAGGCATACGCTCGGTAGATCGACGTGCTGATCCAGGGGAAACGGAAGGGGCGACCTGCTCAAATGTGAATTCAAAACCTAGTCCAAACCATCAGAGGAACATACAGTGTGATTCCCATTAGCACCAGTCTTCTCATTTGTCGTCGACTCGGGTTCTTGGTTGAAAATCAAGTCGGTTCGTTGTCGGAGAGTGGTCTTGGATATAGAAAGGGAAATATCTCTGATAGAAGTTGCGGGCGGCAGTCGGTGTTTTGCCCTTGGCCGGTCCCCAGGACTTCGACTTGAGCTCCGGCTCCGGCTCCAGCTTCCCGAAGACAAAGAGGAAATACTTCTCCTACGCGGAGGTGCTCGAGTGATGGAGCTTCGATGGGATGAAGCTGGAGACCTTGACCCATTCGCTCTTACTGACGGAGTACAGCTACCAGGTCGTACAGGGCTAGGATGACGGACATCTGGTTGCGGTGAGAATGACCTGGACTGAGAACGACCCCTAGATGATTGTCGGCTATAGACAGAGTCGGGGGTCCGTGAGCGTGAGCGGGAAGGAGAAGAGAGTCGCTTGACAGGACTGCGGGCTGGCTTGGGAGGCAGAGGGTGAAACTCCCTCCTTTTCCAGCTGAAGAAACTTTGAGAATAGCGTAAAAAAGGGCGAAATGATGGAACATACTTGTTCAAATTGTCATTATCATTGCGCCGGTCACGATCCCACCGCCGGTCCTGATCCCGGTCCTTGTCGCCTCGCTGGCGCTGGCGGTTCTGATTATACTTTTTTCCTTTCATTTTTCCCGGTCCGCTACGGCCGCGTTGGTTGCGGTAGGTTTGTTCTCCACGAGGATGCCAACCAGGCCCAGGTTCCCAAGATCGATCCTCCTTTGAGAACGAGCCATCCTCTTGACTGTCCGGAGGCCGTCGGTTCTGGTATCGGTCGCGTTTCCGCGTGTCCCAACCAATATCACTCTGCCACCGACGATTTCCTTGGGAACGAGGCTCCCTGTTTCGGCTGTTGTCCCAACCCTTGCTTCGATCCTCCTCCAACTCCCCTCTTCGCCAATCCGGAGATGGAGAGCCCCACTGAGGACCATCATCGTGGTTTTCCACTGAGGTCCAACCCTGTGACTCGTTGCGGTGTACAGCCGAGTAACCCTGGACAAAATCCCTCGACGTCCGGTCCCTACCCCCGCTTTGAAAGTCGTTCTCATGAGCGAATCGAGATCTTCGTTGGTCACCGTCCCGTGAGTCAGCAGGATCATAGTTATCTCTACCGCTCCGATAGCGGCCGTCTGAGGTGCGCGGGTGAAAGTGGTCTTGCGAGTCAGCATGGGATGAAGGGCCGTCTCTGCTAAAGGTGTAGGCTGGAGGCCTAGATGACGACGGGATATATGTGTCAGTATGCTGTTGGTACGCTTGAGGTCGAGAACGCCCGTAAGCGTCCGTCTGTGCATCGTCCCCTCGTGAGACTGCCATTTGAGCCAATGCGGTGTCGTCGTCGTTGCTGACATTTTTGCCACGCTTACGCTTGGATCTGTTTTGCGAAGAGTGCATAAGCAAGTAGATGTAGTGGACTTGGCTTCGAGTTGATGGGGAAGGGTGTGGGACGAAGGAGAGGCAAAAAAAAGTGTGTTGACCAAGCTAAAAAGGGTCCCCCGTTGCGGTCGAGGACAGACAGACGGTGCACTCGTGTGGCAAATAGCAAACAAACGCTCAAATCACAGACACTTTGGACGAGAGAACGGGTGAGAGCGAGAGATGGAGGTTGAGGAAGAGCACGAAATGCAGGAGATGATCAGCAAGGCCCTTGGTTTTACAGAACCACGAAACACAACAGGACTTACATAACAACAAAAGTGAAGTTCAGCAAAGATTTGCAAGCATACCAGTACTCAGAATCAGCCTTTCTACGTCGCGAGCAGCGTTGGCCTGGTCTTGATTGTATGCCGCGGTGTGGAGGCCAGCGACCTTTCACGTGGTGGCGGGTGTCAAAGTGGACAGACGCCAAAACACACTCGGATCCTTCACAACATCAAACCCGGTCCTGGCGGCGAGGCGGAAAATGCCCAGCCTGGAGACGTGAACCAACTTGTGTCACAATGGCGGTGGTTGGTTGGCTGGGGAAGTGTGAGCCCGCAACATTTATCATAAGAAATTCCCAGCTGCCATCTGAGTAGCTCAGGAGCTGGATGTTGAGTACAACGTCGCGACTAGCGTTAAAGACAGCACATCGTAATTCGTACACTATCTCTCAGCTTCATTGGTTTATACAATGCGCGAATCGAGTCTCAGACTCAGCCGGAGTCCCGTCTTCAGTACTTCGCACCTCCAACGCACGGTCATGATGGTGCATTATGAAATGGGCAAGTTGTAGGTTGACCGAGTGGTTGATGCCCCTCCTCGAAGCACGAGCATTCCGCTTGATGATTGAGGTCGCATTTCGGTATTTGGAATGTGCCGCTGGACCGCGAGCAGGGGCAAACAACTGCAGCAACACTTTAAACGAGGTAGTCGTGACAGATATAAAAGAAGATCACCTTGATCGTGTTATCGATACCGCTGACGGCCACTAGCGGAAGAGTAGGATGACCCTCGATGACGTTCACAACGCTGCCATCCCCTTCCAAAACGTCGACTAGTTCGCCAGTCGATTTCTTCCACATGAAAAAGTTACCGTCATCTGAGCCAGAGGTGACATATTCGTCAAAAGGGCCCAAAAAGTTCACTGCAGATAAACCTCCAATCACCCACTGCGCACACTTGCTAGCTTTCCGGGGGTACTCACCATCTTTGACCGTCTCAACATTGCAATGTCCAGAGAAACGCACGCGCGGATAGATCACCGGAGTATCAGGATGCATGTCAGTAGTCGACACAATCCTTCCCTCGTCATCGCTCTCAGGTCCGTCTGCCAGAACGTCGTCGTTATCTTCACTGTCACCGAGGAAATCGTCAATATCCATTCCCGTCTCTTCATCCTCCTCAAGATTTTCGAGGATACCCTGTGCTTCTTCACCATCACTACAGTCGTTGTTGTGCGTCTTCAAAGGCAACTCGGCAACGTTTTGTTTCCCCCTGATTGAATTTGGCGGCAGGATGGACGACTTCCTGTCTGTTGCATCTGGTTCATCTCGCGTGGAGTACATGTACACTGCATCTGAATTGAATGCTGCGGCGAGTTCATCATGACGACAAGTCGATCATGCGAAGCACTCACACAATAGAAGCTGCCAAGACGAGCCGTCAGCACAAACTGTAATTGATTGCTTTGTTCTCGGCAAACGTACTTCATGTCCATTCCAAGCCGACATTCGCGCGCCAGTGATATGTTCGTATCCCTTTGCTTCTCCTGGCGCTCGAGAATATCTAGAGAAACGTCGAACACTTGTCGTCACATCATCGACAGCGGGTGACATTCCCCATTCCTCCTGTAGAAGACGGCCCACGTGACGTCGATCAAAGAGATGAGCCTCGAAAACATGTACGTCAGGCTCGTTAGTTTGCGTCACAGCGACAACACTCACGAAGGGGGATTCACCGCCTACCACAAACTGATAAGGTGTCAGTGGGGAGAGGGCAATCGTCGAAAGTTCGTGTGGTAGCTTGACCAGGGGTGCAGGGCAACCACCCCTGGCACATGAGTGCGGTGTTCGGAGGTCGTGTTGACGGACTTCCCCATCCTAGTGTTGAAACATGACTTAGTGGGTGGGTGCAATCGTGAGATATAGATACAGACTTCGGCTACCGTCAGGAAGAAATCGGGACTGTCTTCTGTGATGATGCGTTTCGTCCTCCCGGAATGACAACGCAAAACACGAATGCATGCTTGTCTGGTGGAGTAGCTCATCTCGTTACCTGAGGGAGAACGGCCAACTGACTCGCCAACGTCGAACACGCGAACTTGGGTGTCACCGGCTACAGTTGCGCTAAGGATTGTTGGATGAGCATGCTAACAGGGATCGTGTGCGGGAATAAACTATTCACATCCTTGTGGATGAGGATAACATATGTGCATTGAATACATTCGCGCTGTGACCCGTGTTTATCACAGTCTGGCAAACGAAAGGATATTCGTTTTGAGTGTCTGAGGAATGATCCATTCGCCACACCCGCAGCCTGATGGGCCACGAAATATCATGAATGAATGGACGGTGATCATAGGATTTAGAGACTGACTGTTGATCATCCCCGCTGCTGATGAGAAGCTCTCCGTTTTGTGACCAGCTCAGGGCGTTCACACATCTTTTTTTGGGGGGAGACATAAGGCCAGGGGTTAAAAAACCTACGATACTCACCCAGTATGCCCATAAGCATCGCTGCCGAGGACGTTCACTCTATCGAGACGACGCGCCCACACGTTACTTGTCATTTGCCGCCTCCAGACCTGTAATCTCGCTGTGGACGGCGGGACAATTTCATGTGGAAAGCTAGGCAAAGTTGACTGATGCACAGCCAAGGGAAGTTCGCCAGCGTCCATTGTCAACTTTCCTCAGATTACGCTAGTTAAAATGGCCAGGAGGTGATGCCTGTATTGATGGTGGCCGAAAGAAAACGCCATCTAATGCGCACGGGCAAGATTGCTTTTGATGTCATTTCAGAACTTGCCAAATCCGCAACATCAAAGTCGGTGATTCCAAGTCATGGAGACTACAAAAACTGCAAGCATAGCGGTAAGAATAGGTGCCACTTTACCCGGTTCCATTAAATCAAGCACATAATCAAGAACGGAGGGCAGGGAATCTACATGACAGGAAGTGGACGGTGGTGTACAGTATAACCCTCATAGTCATGCGGCAGTGGCGAAACCGACGGCATTTCTCCCTAGGTCATACACCGTGAAGTAGCGCCTGAGGAAGACGTCACCTGCAAGAAAATCAGCGTGTGTTCTCGCGCAATCGCATGAGAATTTTACCAATGATCCAGAGGGCACCACC
Source organism: Boletus huronensis (assembly GCA_038093155.1). Classification (NCBI taxonomy): domain Eukaryota; kingdom Fungi; phylum Basidiomycota; class Agaricomycetes; order Boletales; family Boletaceae; genus Boletus; species Boletus huronensis. The sequence continues at coordinate 18,134 of JBBPRS010000039.1, read as the reverse complement.
AGGCAAGTTAATGTCCAAGCCAGTGAAGGCAGAGATACACGTCCCTTGCACGTTGAGGACATAATCTGTGCCCTTCAGGGGGTATGCTTTGCCATTGAAGTAAAACGACAGATCCGGCAGGGAGGAAACTTTGGAACAGTCGACTGTATATTGACCATTCCAAGAACGCTTGGCACCAATTTGTGTGTTCAGCATCTCCGCCACATCAGTAGGGAGAGCGATCAAGGAGGTACCTATAAAGTTGAGCATATTATCCATAACAAGAGGATGACTTGAGCTTACCCGTATCAATAGCAGCACCAGTGTTATCGAGTTCGAGAACATCATCCCCAAAGGACACCTTCTCAAGCTCGACCTCCCAGTAGGCCTTGCGGCGAACAGGAACATAAGTGATACTGCCAGTGTAGGCTGCATGGTCGATTCCACCAAATACGGCCTCACCACCATCGTCCTCTGAGGAACCGACACGGAAAGAGAACACAGGCTCATCGAGAAGACCCTGGTCGATCATGTTGTAGAACGGTGGGACTATACCGTTCACCGAAATGGTGTTATATGCGAGACCAAGTATACCGTCAAACCTAGGAAAGGTCAGAACAAGGACGTGCGACAAAAGGAATAGACTCACTTGCCAAAGGCAAAGGCAAGTCCGGGCTCCTTGGTAGCTTCGGCGAAGTCTTGGTCAAGGATGGAAAGGTCGCCAATGGTGAGTTTGTCCTGCGAGACGTATCCCTCCATCGAACCAGAACCATACTGGATGGAGAAATCGGAACCATTGGCCTTGTATGAAGACGATGCCTCCGACTGATACTTTGTATGGAGGAAGCACGCAATAGAGGTGCAACCGCTACTAGGTACCCAGAGGTTGCTGGAACTACAAATGGGGATGAGCAAAGAACGAGCAGGAGTGAGAAAGATGCATACCCAGTGTCAAGGATGACCTTGAAGGTCTGAGGCGGTGTGCCGAGGGTGATCTCGCTGTAGTACTGTGCGTTCATGAAGTCTGGAGGGAAAATAAGTATGGTATATGACGAAGAGGGGGACCTGCGTACTAGAGAGAGGAACGTCATGGCCACCGTTGAGCAAATCCTCCTGCGTCCAAAAAAGATCATCCCCTTTTGGGCTGGGTCGCACTTTACGACCAGTGCCGCCAGCACCAAAGAGGGGGAGCTGTTGGTAGGGCACCTGAGAGCCGTACTTCTCTGCGAGGTAGGCGGTCTCGAGTGCATGGCCAGGCGCAACAGAGGGCAATTTCTGGAGTTTGAGCTTGTGGACGCCGGCGGAGGCGAAGGGGAGGAGGAGGAGCGTCGTGAACGCAGAGAGGAACATGGCGGACAGGACGGAGCAACTGCGGCACAAAGGCCAACTGTCCTTTATTGGCACGAGCGACGAATCCGGAAAACCCCGGATTCACTCGGGTCAGTCTGACCCGCGACCGTGCGCATCGCCAGCGACGACGACGACGATGGCTGCACGCGACGTGGACAGCGAGGACCCGTCCCTCTCCACCATCGAGTGCCTCATCCTGGCACAGGCCGTCTATGAGCACGGCGCAGACGCCTGGCAGTCTGTATCCCAACTGCTCTCGAAACATCCTGCACTCGCCCGCCCAAAGTCCTTCTTTTCCCCCCAAGTTCGCCTCCCGTTCATACCAAGCGAGCCATGTATAGTTTACTCAGTGTATTATCTAGTCCTGCCATCAAATCTACGTCCGTCTCATGAACCAAGCCTCGTTTGAATGGTAAGAACCATCGTACAAAGTCCCAGCGTCGCGTCCTGCTCATTCGGTACCAGTTCAGAAGCGAACAACACCCCCCACGGTAAGGCTCCTCGTCTCCATGTTCGCATGCACTCTGACTCTTGCAACTGTTAGCCCCTCTCAATCTATCCCTCGCACAGCGCCACTACTCTGCCCGCCTTCTTCACTTACGCGACTTGATCGCCGCAGAAGAGGCCAAGTTCAAGTGAGTCACCCGTGTTGACACATTTTCATTTATACATCGTGCACCAGATGCATCGTCGCGGAAATCGACGAAATACGCAGTGGAGCTTGGGATGATAAAATTAGGGCCACGCTCGCTGGCAATGGCAACGCAAAACCTGATGACGTGGCGGACGAACAGTCGCCCGCGGAACCTACTTCGGTAAGCCTGCAGCATGGCGTAGATAACCAGTCCACATTCAGACCACATTCTTCCTTTTGCTTATCCTTAGGAACCACAGCAGAGTGCAACAAATGACCTCGCCCCCACCGACGATCAAGGAGCCTTGAAACAGACCCCTGAAGGAGGCGACACCAAAATTCATACCGTCGACGACACTGCAGAGCAACCGCCTTCTCAAGTGCCACCTGATGCACCTGTCGACGACCAAATCGCGAGCACTGTTCCCGTCGCAGAAGATGCCGTCCCTGAATCTACACCTGTGGATATCACTGAGATCACCCCCGAGGAGATTACGACAGTCGAGGTCCCAGAACCAAACAAACCGGCAACCGAGACCGAGACTGTCCAGATGGATGTCGAGGAACCCGACATTCTTCCGGAACCCGAAGATAAACCCAACGAAAAGTTACAGCAGCGCGAAGGCATGCATCCTTCCTCATAATACTTGGAGCTCCTACTTATTCTACCACTTATTAAAAGGTAAACGCAAGATTGCAGACTCGGACAGCATCGAAGAAAATCTACGAGAAAGGAAGAGAGCTCGTGACGAGTCTACACCAACAGATGTCGACGAACAAAGTATGTGACGCTTGCTTTCTCACATCCATTCGCTCATGATTCGTAGCCTGCCCCTCCCGACCACGTACGGCGAACGGTGAACTCGCCTCCCACCAACAAACACCACCATCTATTCCCAACAAACGCTTCCAAACCGTAATCGGAATGCTTCACAGTCAGATCTCACAACACCGCAACGGTAATATTTTTCACAACCCTATCAAGAACTCCGAAGCACCAGACTATCACGACATCATCAAGCGGCCGATGGACCTCAAGACTATCAAGGCGAGGGTCAAAGATGGAATTATCTCGAACTCGCTCGAGTTCCAGAGGGATGTTTACCTCATGTTTGCGAATGCCATGATGTACAACCGTCCATCAAGTGATATATACCGCATGGCCGAGGAGGTAAGAAAGTGGTCACTCACGATGCTCTTCCCTTTTGACCAGAGACATCTTACAGATGATGGCTGAGAGTGAGGTGCATATCAACACTTTTCGTCAAACCGAAGGATTTATACGTAGCACCCGTTCCTAAGTCTGTTATTCCTGTGTGCACGACGCAGCTGGTGACAGTATCTGCCTATCTATTTGTCGGGCATAGATGTATATTCATCACTAGTTCAATCTCACACATTATGGATCATGAAACCTGTCCCTTTCGGGTCCAGGAATATATACATACATACACATACTGTACAAGGTGAAGTATTCACACAAGTGGGTGATTTCAACCACAAATCTGAAGCAATGTACTTGTGAGCTGAAGACTGAAGTGAAAATAATAGTACTTTGTGTAATCTCACCTACACCAGCTGCCTTCTCATTTGGTAGTTGCAATGGGCCTAAAGCGCAAATGATGATGCTGGCCACCATTGGTGGAACCAGCTGCTGCGGCCCATCAGGAGAGTTTGAGTTCATACTAGTACATGCAGAGTCAGAAGATGGGATGTATTCCTCGTCCTCATGTGAGCGCTTTGTTCCACGGAATGACTTGTAAAACCAATCTGAATAACGAACATAAGCGGTCAATAGGGCTCCTCTTGTCAAATCCTCGTGAAATGCATCAAAAGTTGATACGCCGATGGTGCTGACATGGTCTTCCAACACACCAAGACCGGCTGTGTGAGGCGAAGTTTGTATTGTGCCAGTGTCCTTGCAGAATGTGATAAGCGAATGTCTGATGAGGCCGAGACGCTGATTGATTGTGTGTTGGACAGTGTCCATTCCAATATCGTCAGGCATGGTCTGAGGGAAAGCATTAAGATGCAAACAATACACAATAGAGAACTTACACCGCGCGCAGTGTATTCACCACTGGCAGTTGCAGCCGCTCGGATGTCCAGCACCCCAGTAGAGGGATGTCGGAGCCAAACATGAAACTCTACGTTGGCGATGGAGCACCAAACATGGTCGGCAGTAATGATAGGATCATTGAACTTGAACTCATTGTCTGTCTTTCCCGCGCGAGTCGAAATAGAGCTGAATTCCTGCAGTGATTTCGGGGCCTGATCCTTCGAAAAGGTGGTCCATGCTTCGGTATCAGAGGAGGGTTGTGAGAAGGGTGATGATTCTTGGACATTCAGAAGTAAAGCCATCTGGATGGAAGGATTTCCTTCAACAACACTTTCAATTACGTCGAGGGCCTCATCAAGAGCCTCCGAAAAGGCGATCTGGCAAATAGCAGGATACATAATGTTGGGAATAGGGATTTTGGAGTAGAACCTTAAGCAGAGATCAGGCACCACGGTCCCCCATCTGAAGTCCTCAATTCTGTGTTGTGACGCAGGGTCACATTGGCAAGGTTGCTAGGAGCTAACTCAACCACTTCGGGCATGAAGATCTGATCAACTGTACTGATCAGAGCTTCGTGAATCTCGCTTGGCCATTGGACAATAAGAACTTCATGTTTGGTGAGATAAGAAAGGCTAGATGGTTTGTTATTAGCGCATCATAATATTTAGGGTGGAGCAGTCACCGGGGCTTTTCAACAATCCTGGCCCAATTGTTGAGCACATCTTTGGTGGCATGGAATTGGTCCAGCGTAATGCAGGACAATTTCTGCCATGTTGGGTTGCAGTCCGTCAGATTAATCTACCAGGCATACACATGATTTTACTTACCAGCGACTGGGGACTTACATGTATCGCAGTGTAGTGATTGTCTAACTTCTCAAAAATCACCTTCAAACCTATGTGAATGAGATGTTGTCCGATCAACTTGATTAATAAACCAGGCCATCCTAGTAATTACTTACCGACGCCAGAGTCATCTTCCTCAATTGCGCGGAGTATTTGGGCTGGGATGCAGGATTTCAAGTTGGAAACCGTGCCAATTGTAGCAGGGGCGTTGCTCGGGTTGTTAGGGGCTCAGCCCTTGAGGCAGCCGGCAGATTGGTCATGCGCAGGGGTTGCCGGTCGGAGTCAGGATTTCGTCCAAAAATGGTAGTCTACACTTTACTACACTTTGTATGTACAGACCCTAATCATATGATTGACCTGCCATTTCGCCAAGTCGGAGTCGGAAATTGAAAGATAGGTCGACCAATCGACCCCTGCGCATGAATTCATGTTCCTTATGTTCGTACCACCAGATCCACCAGATCCTGGGGGTTTGTTGCAGACTTGCAGTATATCTGGTAATTACTGTTACACTACTTTGCAGGAAACGCTATTACTAGTGTACCGTTTGCAATTCAAAGTGTCTCACGACCGCTGCAAACCAGAGTCACGGTCCTGCAAGATCCCCCTGCTACCCGAGCACTGCAAACCTTCACCCTCACGAGCGCTGCACACCTTCGTCGTCCGAGTCACAGTCTTGCAAGATGCCCTCCAGTGTTACCCAAGAGGCTCTCATTTATTGTGTGTTGCAACACGTCGCCTGATCAGTGCTGCATAATGCTGACTTGTTCCACAAGAGAAAAAGACATTTGTCATCCGCTGAGTGGTCAAGTTCGCATCTGGAAACCTGTACCCTCCGAGTCCAGGAACAAGTGACAATGATGCTAGAACATACAAAAGTAGAAAGCAAAGCATATGTGAAATTTTTCAGAACCAAGGGTGGTAGATCTCCGACATTCTCATGAGTTGAATTGGATTTGTAGCGGTCGATATGAGATTGCTAATCGTCTGTACGACTGGTACGGTTGGCGGTGTCGATACCATACCGATCTGCTGCCAGTTAATCGGGGATCTGCAAGTTGGGTGTCGCTCTTACCTGATCACGCTCGAGTTTGCATGCCATCACTTCAGCACGTTTGACGACGCCGTCGATGTTAGCCGCACAGTTCGTGCGGAAGGAGATGTCAAACGTCCATGGCTGACCTCTACCATGCAGCCAAGTCATAACTTCGTCGCGGGCGAACAAGCAAAGTTGTTGTTCCAAACCAAACTGAATCTCCTAGTCAACGAGCGATTCATAATGTTACCGAGCCTAAAGCGTATACTTACATCGGGTTCCGTGAGGCACCGACCGATGACCATAATGCCGGACGTGAGGAGACCTTCGGTAAAGAGAGGTCCAAGGAATCTTTGCATGTTTGGCGTGAACCGGAACGGTACCGCATCATTTGACGCAAAAACGGGGGCTAGGCCAGCGACACCGGGAAGCAGCTCGCTCATAGCAATTCTGCCAGTTGAACGAGATACGTGGAATCGGGACGGCGTCCTGCTTGTGAGGCAAAAGACGTATGTCATGAAACTTGTAGCAGCGATTTGCAGTGCAAACTGTTTGCGCATTTTCCAGAGGTCTGCTGGGTCACTCATGACATTGAGCATATACTAGAAGGGGTCAAAATCAGAATTGACAAAATTGTAAATCGACAGACAACTGACCTTGGTAAGAACATCGTCCGGAACGAGTTTCGCCACAACTTCATCCATGATATCTTTCCGAAGGGTGAAGTAATCCGCCTTGCCGGGCTAAGAGGGATAAGAAACACAGAGGAAGTGTGATTTCAATGAACACATACGGCTCTCTGGTTCACCTGTTTGAAGTCTAAAAGGACACTCTTCACCTTCTCTCCGGAGACGAGAATGGGATCCTCGCGTGTAATGCCAGTCTCTTCGCAGTGACGATCGTAAATATCACCCAGCGTCACGTAGGACGAGTCATTTTGAAGCAAGCGCAAATTGGGGCTGCAAGATATGGCGGCTGGTATATGGAAATTGAGGTTGCGCTTACGCGACTCTTTCTTTCGCGCAAGTGCCCTGTCAAAATGTTTCTGAGGACAGCACTCCAATAGAATAACATAGTGAACGCACTCATTGAATATGCGGAACACCTGCATCACTCGCTCTTCGCGACGACAATGGCGCCCAGATGGAAGCTGTACAGAGAACGAAGTTCTCGAATGGTCACTACCATGGATAGTGAATCTCTTCCAGCAGTAACCGTGGGATCGACAGTTCTCAAACTTGGGACCAAATCTCTGAATGTGAACAAAGTTCTGGTTGCTGTCCTTGTCCTGAATGGATGGTTGAGGACTCCATGGAACGTGGGCTATGCGACTCGCTCACCTCTGTATATTGTCCAGGAACCTCAATGTCATCGAATTTGCCATATTGGAACTCGGTCAAGTAGTGACTCAGGAGATCCAGAGATTGGATGCGGGGTCTTGAATCAAGATACTTCTCTTGCCGATCTCGCCAACGCTGGAGTCGACGAATATACTCGTAGTGCGTTGGCTTGCTCCTCAAGAAATCATCCTCGTATTCCTTCTGCTCGAAGACACACGTCAGGAAACATGGATGTAAAATTATGGTACGACGCACCCGTGCGGGACCGGACAAGTTAGCCGCCATCTTCGTTAAGTTGTTGACTGTGTGAGGTGCAAGCTGTCCGTCGTCCTCGGGAGTATTCGTGCGCATCACATAATTCTAGCTAGAGTCAGAACAGGATGTACGAGCAAAAAAAAAACGGGCCACATACCTGGATAGCATCTTGCAGGAGCATACTTATCAATCGGTAGATCTCTTCCTCAGGTGGTGCCTTGAATCTTTGGAGTATCTGATCGACCATAGTCTCCATACTCAAGATAAGGAGTGGGAAGGCGGTCTTGAGTATTTGTACGACCTCATCGACATGCTCCCATCCTTGACGGACAGTATAGGCGGGTTGGACTTCGGTAGCTGAGTGCTGGCCAGGCAACGACGACACCAAGTTGGAGCTAGAGGCGTCCGCATGAGCAGTAGGCAGCTGTTGGCTCCCGTTGATTTCGACAGTGGGGTTCTCCCGTTTAACGATCTCTCCAGCGATCTCACCAGTCGCGTCCTGCATGGTTGTATCGCTGTCCGTACGTTTTATCCCGTTAACTGCGACTGTTTGGCCCGTCTGCATGGCACGAGCGACTGCAGCTGCAGCCGCTTGCTTCTTGACGAAGGCCATATCCTCTTTGGTCGTTCGCAGAGGGAAAAATAGTGCCTGTACAAGAATTAGTCATGGAAATGCTGTGACATTGAAATTACTTACTTGAGGGAATAATTTGGCCAGGTTCAGAAGGATGTAGCGGGCTTGTTTCACTTCTCGCTGATTGATGGACAGACAAAGCTGAGGGATCAGCGATATCCAGTACCAAAATGCTGCCTCTCCTTTATAGGTATCGAATGCGCGAGAGATCGTGAAGTTGCCGTCGTCGACGCTGAGAAGCCAAAGAACGCGAGTGAGTAACGGTCGACTTTTGCCATTCTTGTACTGCCCCGCAGCTTGGAGGTAACAGCTGACAGCATTGGCAGCGTACGTCATATCGGTAGGAACCTCTTTGAACATCCGATCGTTATAACGGCCCCACTCCGCCCACGCCTTCGCTTGCGACATGTCCATCTGTACAGCTTGCCCGAATGCCTGATTCGCGTCGTCGGAGCGTCCACTCCTTGCGTGGAACATTCCCTTCAACGTAAAGAATTCTGCCTTTTGTGCATTGGAAAAGTACATCAGATTGGTGTTGTTGATCACCTCTAGACCTGCTTGAAGGTCATTTGGTTTCTGGTAGTGGCAGCGCGCTTGCTCCCGGAGCTTGAGGAAGGCTTCGGATATTTCGATGTTGGGAAGAGTGTAAATCTTGTTCAAGGAGCTGAAACACACATCCAGCAAGTCATGCTTTCTGGCGACGTGAGCAAACCGGTTGATGATCCAGGCAGTTTCATGGTAGCCTCGATAACCAGAGGTGTTGACATTAGTAGAGGCTGCGTTACCGTTCTGGTTGTTAGTAGAGATGAGGGGGATATAAGCCTTGTTGATCGCGTTAAAGACGTTCTGTCGCCATGCCACCAGGTCGCTCCAGATACTGATGTCATCGTGAAGGTTAGGTAGTCGCTCTCTCCACGCTTGAAGGACCATCTTCAAGTCGGACGACTTCTTTTCCAAGTTCTGCGCTGTCGTGGTCGAGAGAGAACCGAAAATTTGAACGGCTTCTTGAAGTTCCACGAACTGCTGGAAGTGCTGCAACAAGGGGACGTGGGCAATTGACAGCTGAGGAGGCAGCCCAACCCATTTGCGGAGGGAGAGCTGCATGGCATCCTCGAGAATCTTGGTGAACTCCGTATTTTTATCCAAGGCAGCTGGAAGCTTTAAGAGAGCAATGAACGCCTCAAACACTCGCCTGCGGGGAGTGGCGATATCAGGGAGTTGATTGATCTGGTCTTCCAAAGCCTCCCTGTGTTCTGTCCAGTCTTTGATCCTCCAGGCGCTTTCGAGCATAAGCTCCTGATTGCCTTCGCTCCTGGCCAGCTCGTGGAGCGTGTCCCACTGTTGGAGCTTCTCGGCTGCGAGCATCCAGTGGTCCTCCCAAAGAAAATATTCTGTTTCGGAAAAGGCGATTGCACCTGCCTTCGACCTAGTTTGAGCAAGCTCGTACGTGCTTTCTGCCTGATCCCACATCCCGTGCTGCTCGTACGCAAGACCAATGTTTGATTCGATGTGAAGGCAGCGACGACGCCATAAACCGTAGAACATATCTTCCTCCGCCAACTCAGCGTAGAGGTCGGCTAACGAATCAAAGACGGTATCGCGTAGACTGGCGTCGTCGTCCCGTACGTGATCGAGGGAGTGTTCGAGGATTTCAAGGCCAACATGCCATACGCCATACGTTTTGCATAGGAACTTCACGAGGTGAGGAGGCAAAATCATAGGGGGATTGCAAGCAAGGACGCCGCTGAGCAGAGTTTGGATTACGTTTGGGCGCATCTCCGCCTGTTTGATGTGGTAGTCCTTGCTCAAGAGGTTGATCATGTGAAGAGTCATATCAGCCTGCTCCCTCCTGGAAAGACACCTCCAGGCAGCCGAGAACGCGGAAATCCACATGTCGTGGGCAGCGAGTGGATCAAGAAACATGAGACGCTGTGTTGGGCGCACAATTGATGCAGCCTTGGGGCGAGTGCTGAGATATCCCACACCGGGCTCGAGGGTGAACTTTCTCTCTGGAATGAGGGGTATTTCTGCATCTACAGAACCAAGAAGAAGGTGCAGAGCGACGGCAATCCAATTATGATCCGCGAGGGGCTCCCAGTTTTGCACTCCAAGGATGTAGGCGAGACGACTCGAAGGAGAGCGGGGAATACTAGCGTCCAGCAGGTCCATAAAGCGTTCCCTAAGGTCGACGTCTCGTGCACAACTCCCAAGCAAAAAGCATTGCTCCAGTCGGGATGTCAGGTCACTTCTCCGCAAGGATGGCTCGGTATAGATGTCATAGATCAGCTCCAAATAGTCGTGAAAGAGTGGCTCCTCACGCGACTCGAAGCTAGCCATCTTTTGCAAGACATTTAACTTGTCTTTCATCGTAGGATAGGCTTCATTTTTGGCCAATGCGGACTCCCGCATAACGTCAAGCATGTACTGACAGAGCGATAGATTCTTCGACTTCTCCGCAAGTGCCGTGAATGCACCCAAGAAGGCCTTACGCTGGTCGCCAAGATAGGGTATGGTAGTTTTGCATATCTCGATGATCGACGTAATAAGTCGAACTCCGTTCTCAAATCCACTCGTATTTGGTGCCGAGTTAACGTGGTCCTTGGCGAGCTTGGTGAAGAGTCGCAAGAGGGACGCGGAGAAAGGTTGTACGCGCTCAGAGGAGACTTGCACGACTGATTTCAGCATGAGGAGGGTGCCGCGCAGCGCGCTTGTATTTGCTAGACCGTCTTCGATCGCCGAATACACGAAGTTGTGAAAGTCGGACATCTCGCCTTGCTTTTCATCCTTATCTGGGAGAGGGAAAAGACGTAGCAAACGCTCGAAAATAGGGTGTAGAGCATCGTGAAGTCCCGGTTCATCTGTTACCAAGCCTTTCCGCACGAGCGATTGTAGGATACTGGCGTTCGCGATATACCAGTCGTCATCTTTGTCGGCAGCAACAACCTGTAAAACTTTCCCCGCGCTGAGAGCCTGGTTGAGTTGGGGCTCCGAGTCTAGATCGATCTTCGAGGAGGCGTCAGAGTAGGGGTGGTAAGGTCATGGCGAAGGGTTTACCTGTTCGAGTGCCCTCGAAAAATAGTTCAACTTCACTGTCACGTCGGACCAACCAGATGATGCAACCATTTGTTGCAACAAGGTCAGCGCTCGAGGAACAAGAACAGTCTTGACCGGGGGTTCCAACGTAGCAGTCGCCAAGCGAACAAGAAAGCTCACGATGCTTTCTCGGAAAGACAAGGGCGTAACCCAAGAGGCCACCACTGACTGGGTTTCGGTGTTCTGGGGATTTTGTTCCCAGTCGAAAATGACCTGTGAGATGTCGATGGACAAGATACGGGACTCTCCCGACGCCGTGCCGGAGAGGCCGAGCTTATTCAAGGAATTGACCATGTGAGGGATGAACAGAGCCCGAACCGGGTAGAAAAGATGTGGCTGCCGTACTAGAAGCTGATAAATCATGATGATCTGCTGAAAGCCATTGCCCTCTTCCGCGAGAAGTCTTCGAGTTGTCTTTGCCCATTGGGGGTAGCCTATATCATCTGCTCCAGACCTGGGAAGCACAGGAGCCAGTATATCCAGAGCCTGTTTGATGAGCAGTTTGCCCTCAGTGTGCGGAGGACGAAGCAAGCCGGTCCAAGCGCGGAGGATGAACTTCTGCGGTGTATCGAACGCTTCAAAGAAACGAGCAGCTAGGAGGTATGCGGTTTGTTTGACTACGGCATCGTCGGAGGTGATGTAATGCCAAGCGCAACGAATGATGTCCTTCTTAACGTCCTCCAACAGTTCGGGAAAACGATGTACGAGGACCGTGGTCAAATGCAAGAGCTCGATCTTGAACATATCATCGGCCTCCACAAACGTGGCATCATCGATCATAGGCTGCCAGATGGTTCGATGGACGGCGGTTATGAAATCTGTGTCGAGCAGACCATCTTTATTCGGCTTATCTGCCTGAACAAGAGTGGTCGGTGTAACGATGAACCGCAAGAAGAAAGTCTTCGTTCCCCAGGATGCAGACTGGTCTTCGAACCATGTGAGGAACCGAGCGAGGACATTTCGGCGATAGAACAAATCCTCGTTCAGAGCGACGTGGCGGTACAGGAACTGCGTTAACCGCGTAAGATCCATAGGAAGATTGCGAGTGTAGACCGCAACGATCTCGAACAATAAGTCGACCCTCTGTGTTTTCTCGACTACTTTTTGAAAAATCGACAACATAACAGACTGTCTGCGGATAGCTTCTGGGACCATGGCATCCGCTTGCTCAGGCTGCAACAGCTCTGATCTCCAGATCTCGATCACAGCATCGATCGCATAAATGTCTTCGGACATCCAACCTGGCTGCAGCTCTGCGAGGTCATCCAGGAGGTGTAAACCAGGCAACAGCAACGCTGGGTCCCCGCTCTTGAAACAGTGAGCGACCAGGGACTGCATCCTCGACACCAATTCTTTCTCCACATTAGGGGCAAGCTTGGCCAGTAGAATGCTTCGGAATGTTCTGAGGTGACGCGGCAGATGCAACTTGCGAAAGAAGAAGTCAAGAGCCTCTCCGGGGTAGCGATCGAGGTACTTTCCCAAAGGCTCGGAGAACGGACTCCGACCGGAGAACTGCATTTGTGCTTCCGTCTGGACAATGGCGTTGACGAGGTTTTCCAAAAAAATATTCGCAGCAGAGGGGAGGAGGTGGAATATGTTTGCCAAGCGGACGAGCTTGGTGATGCCTTCATTTTCGGGAAGGGGAAGACGAGATGAAGCTTGGAGCATCTGAGGATCTGCGACGATACGAAAGTGATCGAGAAGTTTATGGCCAATCTCGACCTTGAAGTAGTTGATGAGCAACTCCAAAAGACGAGCCAGACCCTCCAGCCCCGAAACCGAAAGTCGCTTTGGATCGGCAAGATTCATCAAGATGGGCCGCAAGCCAGTCTGCAAAAGTTCTTTCGGGAGGCGACTCTGATGAGTGAGTACCATCCGAAGTCCCTCGTGTGCCACTTCCTTGACTTCTTGCGAGGGCGAGTAAAGTGACTTGAAGTATACGCTCGTCACCCTGGAGTGAACAAGTCAATCTACAAGCCAGTCTGCAAAGAGTTGATCCTTACCTCTGCCGGGTCTGATGTTGTTTGGCAAAGAAATCCGTCATTGGCATGGATGCAGTCAATAACTTGATACAAGCCACCCGAAGCTTGATCACTTCCAGTCCGCCCTGGCGAAGGCTAACCCGTCCAATATTCAGGTCGTCCGCATCAGCCAATGCAAGAGTCTCGTGCAAAAGTCTGAGAAGCTCATCGTTGAGCTCTGGAAGTGGTGGATCAAGGTTGATGCAAAATCGCACAGCGTCGATCATCCCAATCTGGATGGGAAACGAGAGTGCGCGTAGTGGCTTTGTGTATATCGCGGTGAGCATGCGATCTCGGTGGGGAAGAAGGAGGTCATGAGCGGATTTTCCAGTGAGCTCAACGAGTAACTCAATGCATGTTTGCACTGCATGTCGAACTATGGGATTCGGGCTCGATAGCTCCGAGAAGAAAATCCCGATGAGATGGACCAGCTTGGGTCGGGAAGCGATAGGGCCATCGGCGGATGCGTCAACCCCGGCACTTCCAACCCGCAGAACCCTCTTCAGGACATCGACCACATCACCAACGTCGCGGGGAAGGTCGTAAGGGAGATCTTTTAAAATATGCAGAAGAGTGCGAACAAAGTCTACCTCGCGATCCTGGATCCACCTCACTCCAAAGTCAGGAGTGGCGGTTAGAATTCGGATGCCACTGCATCCTGCACTCTTCCGCGCCCACGAGTCATCCAAACAAATGGCACTGAAACGACTCGCGATTTGATGGAGCATTGGAACGATATCGAGAGGGGCAACGGCTTGATCTCTGCCCATTACGACTAGATCGTTGATGACGAGGGCAACCAAGTCTTGTCCCTGTCGGGCTTCTTCTTGCTTTTCGCGTGTCAGGACCCGCGGCAACGCCTCGAGATAAGATGCAAGTAGCGAGCTAGGATACCTTTTGAGACCGATTTCCTTGGTGGCGTTCTTGCGCATTTCCATTGCAAAGACCGCCTTTGAAAGCGCTCGGATGAACTTCTGTGCATCTTCCTTTAGCTCAGGGATATAGAAGGCATCAAAGATGGCCTCGAGACATTTAACAAAGACGGCGGCTTGATTTTCGTTGTGAGTATTCTGTTGGAGGTATAAATTCATAAGCGAACGGCACAAAAGATAAGGACGAACCTCGTGCACAAGGAACGTGACGCATGCCTCGAGGAATGTGTATGCATACGCTCGATGAGGAGGTCCCGCTTTGATCATAGTTCGGGCTGCAAGACTCGACATGGCGTACAACTCCACCTTCTCGCTTGTTCCACCGAAAGATAAAGCGAGTTTCGCAGGTTCGGAAAAAGCAGTATACTCTAGCAATGGTTCTTTGCTTAACAAGCGCCGGTTTCGCCCACCCAGTTTTCCGAGGATACGTATTGTCGTATGAGCGTGATGATGATTAGCTGGAAGCGGCTTTAGATGGGTATGAAGTGCCTCCGTCAGTTCACGCAGAACTGTGCTGAGCGTAGGGTCGAGGAAATCGGGCGTTAGATTGTCAATGCAGAGTTCGAGTGTGCGTAAGCCCTGTGACACGAGCTCTGGTGGTCCGCGCAAAGCTAGTGCGAGCGGATGCATAAGATACGAAAGGTGCGGAAGGAGATGAGTAAGACGTAGCGGAACAGTGAGACAAAGCTCCACTATCATGTCCCTGCTGTATCCGTCTGATGCAAGCAGCTGGCGGTTTAGGCTTTCTAGCATCTCAGGAAGTAGGGGCAGGACCTCTTTATACAAGAGTTCAAACCGCCCACCACCACCACCGATAGCGCGAAAGAGGCCTCTGAGCAAGTGAAAATAATTGGTTGGTTTGGTGGCTTTCGCAGCCAGAGGGAAACAATCCATGATTAGCTTCGCAAGATGAGATGCCAGTATCGGCTCGTTTGGGCCAGGATGTAAAGTGACGGCGTTGAAAGCCATTTTGAAAAGTCGGATAGTTACCACGGCCGTCTGATCATCATATTCGCCGAGCAGTGGCAGACGGTCAATCAGAAACCGGAGCACGATGGCAACCAGCGTCGGGGAGACGGGCTCTCGACTGAACAGTAACTGACAGATGTGGAGGAGAGAGGGTCGCTTTTGTGCAGCTTGAAAGAACAGTTCGATCTTGTGCGTCCATACCTCTTGAAAGACGTGCAAATTCACTTCAAGGAGCACTGAGCTAAACCAATCCATTACTTCCGTTGCTTCCCTGGGTTCCGCATCGAACAACGCCATACACTTGATGCAGCTGGTGAAGAGGCGAAATATGACCGTTCCATCAGGAATCGGCCCGTCACATTTCTTCAAGCCAACAAGGCACACTCGAAACCCGTGCAAAAGCGTGCGGAATAGCAATCGGCACTCTGGAATATGATAAGCTTGATATGTTTGAAGAACATAGTCACCCACCGTGTATCACTTCGTCGGGCTTCTCGACCGCATAAACGGCAGCAGCCACGGGACGTATTCTCTCGATTTGCAGGGCTGGACATGGCAACTCGTCCCCAACCTTTGCTCTCTCCAAGCGCTCCAAGGCATCATCAAGTACATTCGTCATCGCGTCTACTCTGTCCACGCACGTCTCGAACATGGCACTAAGGATACGAGCCGCACCCTGGGGAGTGTCTTTGGTCGTGATGTTCTCGATGAGACCGAACATCATCTTTGCGAAAAGTGTATGGAGGGTGTTTCCGAGATAGGGATTGTGGATGAGGGTGGAATAAAGTTTCGAGACCCGCGCGAGTTGATCAGCTGAAAGTTCAGTGCGTACATGATGAACAAGATCAGCAATAGCAGCATAGGCTGACGGACTACAGGATGTATGTCAGCGACATACACGACTACCGAAATCCATACCCTACCGAAGGGTCTCTTGGCTGCCAACACCGGTGCCAAGTAGAATCTTTTCATTAAAAAGCTTATCGATCTGCGGAAGAAGAGCCTTGCGATGGGGAGTGCCTATGAGATGTCGCAAGACGACCATGAGGTCCTAGGGTCCTGCTTTGAGTTTCGTCTAGGCTGAAAGTGATTATGCCTACCTTGCGGGCTTGGATACCATTGGCTGGAAGATCCTGCAAGAGTCGGAGGGCGGAAAGAATAAGGCGCTCGCCAAATGAATCGAATTGTTCCGCAAAGCCGCGGATTATGTAGGCCACATACGAAACCATCTGAGACAAACTTGAGAGGTGCGCTTTACAATCCTGTGTGTACTGACCTTGATTTGTGCAGTGATGAAATCGGCATACGCCTGCGGGTTCTTGATGGTCGGAGCCATGCCGGCCCAGAACGAGCCCATAGCCTCGTGATCTTCGCGTGCTTTGCGCTGAGCAGGCGACTCGAGAGCCAAAACTTCAAAGTTGAGACCCAGGGTTGTTTGTATCAGGGTGGCCACCATCGATCGGTGACTTTGAGAGAATGTGACGACAACCATGCCCATCTCCGCCAAGACCTTGAAGCTGCGAATGCTAGGCATGACGACGTTGGCATCCAAAATGGCAGAGTCCTCTGTCAGTGTCTCCTGCACCAGACCACTTATGTTGCGAAAAACATCCTGAAGAATAGACATGAATTCGGAGACAAGGTCCTCGGTGAGAGCTCTGAAAGAGCGAAGTAAGTCGATGATGATCTTGCAAGAAGTAACGCCATTCTCTTCGTTATCATTGCGGAGAATATGAAGCATGCCACTAAGAAGAGGAAGTGCGAGAGGTCGAATTGAATCGTTGTATGGAATGCGATGGATGACCTCTAGAAGAACGCGCCGAAACTGGTATTCAAGCGAGTCCTTGTGGTACGCAGCCTCGCCAGAGCGAAGGATTCCGATGAGAACGGGGATCATCTGGGGGAATACGCGTGCAGAATCTGAATCCCTCACGGTGTCGATCATTTCCCTGAGTTCGCATGCTACTGTATGCTTTGTCTTGAGGTCTAATCAGGGATGGCCTTGAATAGATGTGACATAGAAAGGAAGAGGGCGTTCACCAATGCCAGGATCCGCAATACGAGCTGCACGCAGCTCCAAGTCCGCAGCTGTACCAAGCTGCGGTATGTTGTCCATGGTGTAAGTAGGGGACAAAGGGTACTATTGTACATAATAACTCGGCAATCCACTCGTTGACCCCGAAAGCTTGTTTGGCTCCATGTTTGGCTCAAATTCACGTGAAATTCACGTGATCTATACAGGTCACGCGATAGTATTAGCAATCGTCCACATGCTGTTGGCTGGAACTCTTCATTGACATCCATAACACGGGCTGCGGACGAGTCACTAGCATGCGTTGCTGCTTGCGAAAGGACAGGCGAGGACCACTGGCCTGCATACCGGAAATACGACCCGAGTCGACACGAGGTGACCCAGCGACTTGCGAAAGGACAGACCCTGATCAATATGGCACCCTGGACCGATGAAAGTGATGGGAACGCAGATCTGGGGCCCCGTCTGGAGGCGTTTCGGGGCATTTGGATAGCGGCTGAGTTTGCGGTAGTATACACTGGACACCTGTGTATTTATTGCTGTTTACCAGCTGTAACAAGCTGTCCTCCTCTCTCACTCTCATTCTATCGCAATGGCTTCAAGCGAGCTCCTCAAACAGATCCAGGCCGGAAAGAGGTTGAAAAAGGCAGAAACAAGTGATCGCAGCGCGCCTCTGATCGACTCCAAACCCTCCGGCGCTGGTGCTGGTGCTGGTGCCGGTTCGCGGGCGCCGGCGTCCACACCCGCTATTCCATCTGGTGGTGGCCCTCAGTTGGGAGGTCTGTTCGCAGGCGGAATACCCAAGTTGAAACCTGCAGGACAGGGTAATCTAGGTCTGATCTGCTCTTATCGCCGGTCGTCCCATCTCGTCTCACAGAATCCCCAGCCAAGCCCCCGACACTCGGTAGGCCACCAGTGGTGCCAGGTCGCGCTGCCCCTTCATCTGCTGCAAGTG